>KZ064405.1:6277-17393 GCA_002091835.1 Anopheles maculatus | reverse complement strand
TACTAAGACTACAATCGTTCAAATTCGTAGTTAAGTACAGGAAAGGGATAGGGAATATTGCGGACCCGTTATCCAGACTATTGCCCGACAGTCAGGAATCCCCATTTGACGACGATAGCAAAGTACTAGTTGGTGCGATCATGCAATCAGCAGCCATCGACATTCAAGAATTCGAGGAGGTGGTTAGGAAGGATAAAGAATTAGAAGCTGTAAGAAATTGTCTACAGACGGATATTTGGGTAGAACCAGGTATCAAAACTTACGTACCATTCAAAGAAGAGCTGGGAATGGTAGGGGAAATGGTAGTCAGAGGAAACAAGCTGATTGTGCCTCTAGCACTCCGACCCCGGATGTTGGAATTAGCGCATGAGGGCCACCCCGGGGAATCAGTTATGAAACGTCGCTTACGTAACCGGGTATGGTGGCCAGGTATGGATCAAGAGGTAGTTAAAAAGGTAGTAGCGTGTGAAGGATGCCGGTTAGTAGGTACGCCAGAGAAACCTGAACCAATGGTACGACGTCCGCTTCCTTTGAGACCATGGGTGGACGTTGCCTTAGACTTCTTAGGTCCAATGCCTTGTGGGACATATTTGTTGGTGGTGATAGACTACTTCAGTAGGTATAAGGAAGTAGAAATCATGCAAAGGATAACAGCAAAGGAGACGGTAGGAAGACTCGAAAAAATCTGCACACGACTTGGTTACCCGCGAACGATAACCCTCGATAACGCAAAACAACTGATCGGGACAGAGGTGGATGATTTTAGTAAGGAACACGGGATCTACCTGAATCATTCAACACCCTATTGGCCACAGGAAAATGGTTTGGTAGAACGTCAAAATAGATCGTTACTGAAACGATTAAAGATCAGCGCAGCTTTAGGGCGAGAGTGGAAGAGAGACTTAAATGAATACCTCATGATGTATTACACCACACCACACCACATTCCACAACGGGAAAGACGCCCACTGAATTGATGTTTGGTCGGACGATAAGGTCAAAAATTCCCTCATTAGAAGATGTCGAAACATGGGTGGCGCGGGAAGAAATAATAGATCAGGACACCTCAAGGAAATGTAGGGGGAAGGAAAACGAAGATAAGAGAAGGAATGCAAAGCAATCTTCGATAACAGAGGGTGACATGGTACTGGCTAAAAATTTGACCCCAGGCAACAAACTCCAGACGACATTTGGTCCGAAAGAGTTTGTGGTAGTGAGAAAAGAAGGCGCGAGAGCTACTATAGCCGAACCAGGTAATGATAAACTCTACAAAAGGAATACTGCACATTTGTAGAAGATAGAGGGAGAAGTAAACAGGCAGGAGATATGCAAGGAGACACAGAGCGTTAATGAAGCAGAAGGGAACGAAGAGGGAAAGGGACCGCAAAATGGTAGCTCCATTTCTCCCCTACATCCTTTTGCGTACTACATCAGGGGAATACCCATTTTTAATTGACACTGGTGCAAATATTAATTTGATATCACCGAAGTTAGCATATGCTTATAATTCTTCCAAACCGTACAAGCATGTCACGAACAAAATCAATAGTGCAGCTGGTTGTTTTAATGCTGATTTAGCTATTGATATAGCATTTTTTGAACCGAAGTCAATGAGGAAATTTCAATTCCTTATTCACGAATTCCACCCATTTTTCGCTGGAATTATAGGAACAGGTATAATGAGGGAATTAAATATAGATATAAGCATGAAATATAAATGTATTTCAGTTTTAACTGGTACTAAAGATTGTTTCGTCGTACCATTAAAAGAATATGTCAAGGACAAACAAAATTTCCTTATAGATTGTCGATTGAATCATCTCGACAAGGAAACGAAGGATAAACTTTCAAATGTTTTAGAAGATGTAAAGGAAGTATTTTATGAACCAAACAAAAAATTAACATGCGTCACAAACGTGACATGTTCGATAAATACAACGGACGAAAGACCAGTACATCAAAAAGTATATCCATATCCTGCAGCATATACGGAAGAAGTAAATCTACAAATTAGAAAACTTCTTCAAGATGGAATTATAAGACCATCTAGATCTGCATGGAAATACCAGTATGGATAGTCCCGAAAAAAAGTGGACCAACCGGTGAAAAGAAATTTAGAATGGTAACGGATTATAGAAAGATAAACGAAAAGACAATTAGCGAACGTTATCCAATGCCGGAAATAACGTACATTTTAGACCAACTTAGAGGTCAGAAATATTTCTCCACGTTGGATCTCGCTTCAGGATTTCATCAGATACCAATGAATCCTAAAGATATGGAGAAAACAGCATTTGCCGTAAACAATGGCAAATACGAATACACAAGGATGCCGTTTGGACTGAAAAATGCACCGGCCATTTTTCAACGAGCATTAGATGATATACTTCGTGAACATATAGGACGAATATGTTATATATACATGGACGACGTTATTGTTTTTGGAAAAACAATAGACGATCATCTAACAAATTTACATATAATCCTGAATACACTGAATATAGCAAATTTAAAGGTTCAACTGGATAAATCAGAATTTATGCATCAAGAAATAGAATTCCTCGGTCACATTGTATCATGCGACGGAGTGAAACCAAATCCCCAGAAAATTCAAGTTATCAAAGAATACCCTGCACCTAAGAACATAAAAAGCCTTAGATCATTCCTTGGTCTAATGAGCTACTATAGAAGATTCATTCGTGATTTTGCTAAAATTGTAAAACCACTTACGAATCTATTGAGAGGAATTAAGAATCCGGCTTCAAGTAAAAAAGTTTCATTTTCCTCAGAGCAAATGGAATGTTTTGACAAATTGAAAGTCATACTGTCATCAAAGGATATCTTAATCTACCCCGATCACAACAATCCCTTTATACTAACCACGGATGCATCTGATTTTGCCATTGGAGCAGTATTATCACAAGGAGAAATTGGAAAAGATCGTCCAATACATTTTGCATCTCGCTCCTTGTCAAAAACAGAGGAAGCATATTCCGTAGCAGAGAAAGAAATGCTTGCTATTATATGGTCTTTAAAGACTTTACGAAATTATTTATACGGTGCTAAATTTAAAATTGTTACCGATCATCAGCCTTTAACCTTTACATTGTCCGAAAAAAATACGAATGCCAAATTGAAAAGATGGAAAGCATTTCTCGAAGAACATGACTATGAAATAGTCTACAAACCTGGAAAAACAAATGTAGTCGCTGATGCATTGAGCAGAATTGTATGCTCTATGACGGCAACGAAGCATTCAGCTGAAGAATCGGACACATTTTTCATACCTGCCACAGAAGCACCGAGGAGAATAAGATGAAAATAATGAAAAAATATTATTTTCCAAACATGACATCTAAGATCAGAGGATATATAAAAGATTGTATGATTTGCAACGAGTGCAAATATAACAGAAATCCTATCAAATATCCTTTGCAAAGAACTCCAATACCTCAATCTCCATTTGAAATTATGCACGTTGACATACTGTTTTTGGAGAATAATCCTTTTTTAACATGTATTGACAAATTCTCTAAGTATGCTCAAGTCAAGCAAATAAATTCAAGAGCAACAGTAGACATTCTACCCATTTTGAAGGAGATAATATTAAGACACAAACCACCAGATACATTGGTAATGGATGGCGAAAAGTCTTTGAATTCAGGCGATATGATGTGCTTTTTTAATAGCTACAACATTAAGCCATATATAACACCTACGGGTCGTAGTGAAATTAACGGCGCTATTGAACGTTTTCACTCCACATTGCTAAAGCTGTATCGTATAACCAAGCATGAAAATCCACAAAAAACACTTTTGGATTTAGTGAACCTTTCAGTTTTAAAATATAACAAATCAATACATTCTTGTACTAAATTTAGCCCATTTGAAATTATTACTCCCTCAAAGGACACGACCTCAATACTTGAACAAGTCTTTAAAAATTTAAAAAAGAAACAAGATAAGGATATTGATTGGCACAATAAAAAGAGAAAGGAGGAAGTTATTCCACAAACAGCTAAAGCTTTTATGAAGACAAAAAGAAGGATTAAACATGCAAAGCCATTTAAAAAAATTGAGATTGCAAATATAAATAGATCAACAGTCACAACAAAAGAAGGAAGGAAGGTGCATAAAAATGATCTTAAAATTAAATCGTAAAAAAAACTATAAAAAAACTATATTCACAGATTGATACCCAGCGTGGTGGCACAACATGTTACAATCAGTAGCCTGGAAAATATACCGATAATTGCATTCGATAGAGGAGAAGCCAGAGTAGCAACGGGAATGACAATTTACGTACATCATTTCGAAATAGGAGCCATTCAGAATGAGCTTCAGGTTTTGTTAAAAGAGTTTCATTCAATTGAAGAAACACAGTTTACAAAAATAATTTCAGAAGAGTTCAAAACCACTTATGATACATTAGGAAATATTTTACCGAGTACATTGGTTAGAACGAAACGTTGGGACACACTCGGAACGATCTGGAAATTCATTGCAGGAACGCCAGACGCGAACGACCTAAGATTAATAAATTCAACGTTAAATGATTTAATTACAAATAATAATGCACAAATAATCATCAATAATGATTTAACAACGCGAGTTAAAGAATGTTTAGAGAAAGTGAAACAATCTTTGAGTGTTTTCAGTAGTTCGACGGTAGAACTTTATGCATTAAATATATACATTAACCTGAAATATTTAACCGAGAAGATAAGCGTTATTGTGGAAAGCATTACGTTGGCAAAATTATCAATTACTAACCCACGCCTACTAAGTAAAAAGGAAACGGATTAGATAATCGCGAATTTTAAAAATAGCATGTATCCGATACATACAGCTGTAGAAGCTTTGTCAAAAACAACAACTAAGGTAGCTGTTAACAAGAACGAACTTTTATTAATGATACGCGTCCCTAAACTGGAATCAAGAGTTTATCGAAAAATATAGGTGTATGCGATTACGAATAGAAATAAGAAAGTTCATGTTTCCAATTCCCTTTACCTATCAATCAAATCCCAAATGTTCACGGTGTCAACATTAGAAGACGACATCTACCTCGTAGAAAATATTGAGGAAGACAACTCAACGTGCATCCCGCATCTGATTAAAGGGCAGTCAGCAATCTGCGATTATGTGGCAAATCCTTCGAAATCAGAGGTCATCAATGTCAACACGGGCAACATCGTGATCAGCACAGACCAATGGTACATCCTAGATTCGACATGTGGTATTCATGGGCGAAATCTTACCGGATCAATATCAATATCGTACGACTCTTGCGATATTTTGATTAACAAGACAATGGTTTCGACGCAAGTAATAGACATCCCCGGTTCACCGATCCATTTGCCGATATTTGGAATAGAGGTTACACCTCGCAATAAAGTGATAAACCTGAGCATCGATTATCTACACGATCTACACAACGATTTGCGAAAGCATATGAACCAGATAAAGTTAGATAACAACAGTTTATCCTGGTCCTGGAAATGGTCTGTAAGCAGTATCATCAGCACCCCGTTATTGGTGCTGATAATAATTTCGGTGTATGTGTACCTGTCGAAAAAGAAAAGCAACGTCAAGATACAAATCAACGCGATGCCAGATACTCAGACTCCACAAAATAACGGAACGGAGACGTCGTCGACAAGTAGGATGATGTTAACATCGGAGTTCAAGCCGATCACGATGCAAGAACTGTTTCGTACGGAGCCTCAAATTTAGGAGGGGGCGAGTTACCGTATTCAACATCGTGAACATACAACATCATCAGTGGTACCCGACGACGATGTAATCCAACACCGCCTCGACCATGGGACGATCAACATTTCGACGCCTCAGCATTCCGGCCGGCCAACGCTGCTCCGACCGTGAGACCAGCAACCCGACGCTGGAACATTCCTAACGTCACGTGGCCGAACCAACTCCTCGGTGTCACCGTGACCTCCTCCCCTTCCATACCACTCCTATATCCATAACTGTAAACTTGTAAACATAGAAATAATTAATAAGTTAGTCTAAATCGGACCCTCCAGCAAACAAGAGGCGAATAAAGCGGATCATCCCCAAACATAAAAACATTTTGAGTTTTAACTCGTGACAACTCCATACTTACTGTGTTGAGTCCCGTGCATACGTTGGTACAGTGCGCGGAATTCAACAACAAAGTGGTTGCCGATAAGTGGGCAACAATTAAAAGGCTCGGCTTGTGTCATGGCTGTCTACGCTACTCCAACCATGTGCTGAAGGATTGCAGATTGTGGAAAGGCTGCGGCGTGAATGGGTGTACTGGAAAGCACCATCCGACAATGCATGACGCAAGTAAAGAGCCTAAACCAGTAAAGCATCACGTGCAGCACCATAAGAAATTAACTGAACCCAGCAATATCTACTACCAAATCGTACCGGTTACATTACAGAACGGAACCTCATCAGTGGAGACGCATGCATTCTTGGATCCAGGTTCATCTGTGACCCTGCTAGAGACAAGCACTGCCAACCTGTTGAAGCTGAAGGGAGTATGCGATCCGCTTGTGATGAAATGGACCGGCAATATAGAGAACTGTGAACCTGATAGCCGAAAAGTAAAGCTTACTATAATGGGGAAGAACAAAGAGGAACACATTATGGACGACGTGCGAACTATTAGTGATCTAAACCTTCCCGTCCAAACCGTTAACGCTGAACGACTAAGAAGCAAATAACCACATCTTGCCGAGGTTCCCGTCGACAGTTACTCAAATGTGAAGCCTACACTGCTAATTGGTCTGAAACATAGCCATCTAATCGTGCCGATGCAGAGAAAACATGGATTACCAAATCAACCGATAGCAATACAAACCAAACTCGGATGGATGATATTTGGAAATGAAAGGCTGTTCGTAACGAGAGAAAATGAGCACATGGATGAATGGCGTTGGGTGCCCAGCAAAGACAACCCCGCGGATTCAGCAACAAAGGCCGCAACAGATGCAGAGATGTGGAAAAACGGACCCTCTTTCCTAGCCAAGGATAATTCCGAATGGCCAAACACTACGCAAGAGCCAACAACCGTAGAGGAAATGGTTGCACACATCAATGAAGGAAGAGAGATGGAGCTGATAGAAAACTGCTCTAACTGGACGAAATTGGTTCGCCAGCTCATCACACTACGGAAATTTACGCAGTTCGTTCAGAACAAGAAGAGTTTCCAGCCAACAATACGAATGTCGGATGTGGAAGCAGTGAAGACGTACCTGTTCAAAGTGGCTCAGATGCAAGGTTTCGCGGACGAATATGAGACTTTGAAGAACGAGAAGAGCACCAAAAAACAAAGCGTCTTAAACAAGTTAACGCCCTATCTGGATGAAAGAGGTGTTATACGTTCGAGGAGTAGACTGGAACGCATCGAAACCATCCCCTCCACCGCGAGAACTCCAGTGATACTCCCGCAAAAACACCGTGTAACAAAGCTGATCGTTCGAGATTATCACGAACGGGCGTTACATCAGGCGGACAACGTCGTGATAGCTAATCTGAGGCAGGACTACTGCATCGTCAACGTGAGAGCTGTCCTCAGCAACGTCAAAAGATGCTGTCAATGATGCATCTTGCATGCCAGCAAACCAGCTCCCCCGCTAATGGCACCCCTTCCAGTGTACAGGGCAAACTCACACACTGTACCCTTCCTACACACCGGCGTCGATTACTTCGGGCCATTCGAAGTGGCTATCAAACGATCAACTGAGAAACGTTGGGGAGTCATATTCATATGTATGTCAACACGGGCCGTACATTTGGAGATGGCCAAAAAGCTTGACACCGACAGTTTCCTGGTCTGCTTGAGGAACTTCCAACACCGGAGAGGAAAAATCGGCCATCTGTACAGTGACAACGGGACTAACTTCGTCGGAGCCGAGAAGGAGCTAGGACTTCTAGTAGCTGAAATCAACGAGCGAATGGGCAAAGAAGCAGCTGCTCTGCATTCGATCGAATGGCACTTCAATCCCCCCTCGGCACCACACTTTGGCGGAATCTGGGAGCGCCAAATTCAGACGATAAAAATGGGACTTCGATAAATGATGGAGGAATGGAGACTGAGGAAGCCATCACCAGAGACTCTAATGGCCACGTTGCTGGAGATCGAGTTCATACTGAATTTCCGACCGTTGACGCACATCCCGGTATCTAACGACGAGGAGGAGATCCTTACCCCCTTCCATTTTCTTCTAGGTAGAAGTGGTAGCGCCGTTCCCCCTCTGGCTTTGACGACTTCAACCACCGATCGTCAGCAGTACAAGCTGGTGCAACACTACTCCAAAGTATTTTGGGACAAATGGAAGCGAGAATACCTATCGACATTGCTGAAACGGGACAAATGGACAAGCAAGGTGGAGCCACTCAAGGAAGACGACGTAGTGGTCTTAATCGATGACAACGCGGCCCCGGGAAAATGGCTGAAGGGGCGGGTTGTAAAAGTACATTGCGGTTCAGACAAACAAGTGCGTTCGGTAGAAGTATTAACTGTAAACGGCATTTTGAAACGACCGGCGGTAAAAGTAGCAGTGATAGACGTAAAGCAGAAGGAACATGTATTAAACGCGCAGAACGGCAAAAGAAAAAACGAGACAGAAACAAGTAGCAATCCGATTAAACTACGAAGAACCTGATTGAAAGTCAGATAGTCAGATAGATAGATAGTTTACCAATTACGATTAAATTTGGTAACCCAATAGATTGGATTACGAGGGGGAGGATGTCGCTGCGCGAGTGTACTAACAAAGATAGTAGTCTGAAATAGGCGTGGCTAAATACTAACTACTACTAGAACGTGCGTTAGCGAGGCCGCCACGACATAAGGGCGTGGTTACTAAGGTAAAGGCAGGCACTGGCATCCGCTATGTCAGGAGTTCGATCCCCGAATAGAGCGATATTTTTTTCTTATTAAAAAAGGACATTTACTAAAATCCTTATTATTTTCACAAAAACGAAGCACTAACTAACGCTAGTGGAACACAACGTTTGTAAACGACGACGGAAAGGAAATAAACGTAAATTAGTAGCAAAAGGATATCGAGTGCAACGGATTTTTCTCGCCCGAAATATCTATTCTAGACAAACCGAGTAATCTGCAAGAAACCCCACCCGCGGTAATTTCTTATAGACACTACTCGGTGACAAGGTTTAGTCACTCCTGTCCTTGGCTGCCCAACTAAGAGGCTCGTCCTGAGCGTTGAGGTCTGCCGTGCTCGACATTGGCAGGATTCCCCTTCCGTCTGCATAGGCCCCCGCAAGCCTGGGGCAACTAGCTGGAAGGCAGCCGCTGCAAAGCGCGAATCCCTGTCCGTGGAGAACACGAAGGAGCGAAGACGTTCAGCGCAACGACGCTGCTTGTGAGGTTTCCCTCACACCCAGCCGAGCTGTGTCAAGACGGGCCATTCTTGTTGGTCGGAGTCCGGTGACAACGAGTGGCCAGTGACCTTCGCGACTGGCCGTTGTACGGCGGAGGCCGAGCGACACAGGTTGTTTTCTAATGTTTGGTATTTATTTACTACATTTTGACAGACAACATGGCCTAGCATTATGGTTTCTTCTATATTTTTATTTAAGACGCTGAGTTTGTTCTTATTAAAGTTGTTCCGTAGCTCAAGGATGCCGTTCTGTAATTTTGTTAGTTTGTCTTTGAGGTATGCTTCCGTTTTTTCGTGTTGTTTAGAGGTAACTTCCATAGATTTAGCGATTGTGGAAAATTTCTGGTCCTCGGTACTACGAAATACCGCAAGTTGTTCGTCAATATCACTTCCTCCAAAGAAAAAGTCTTTTAATATTCCGAATACTCCTCGACTTCTTTTGACACGGCTTTTTACTGAGTTTTCAACTCTATGCAGGGCGTTATTGCATTCCATTATTAATGACATTTGTATTTGTTGGAGGTTCGAATCCGTGTCGTTGATTGTTTTAAAGATCGTCAGAATATTTTGTTTGGTCCCTTAATTTTGACGGATATTGTCTGGCTAGTTGGTTCGACTTGGACGTTGCCATTCGTCCATGATAGTTGCAGGGGAATAGTTGGTCCTGTGGCCTTTATTTTCTCTCTTGTGTTATCCAAAATCAAGCTTGTCGAGGAACCCGGATCCAAGAGAGCAAAGGTATCCATTTGGTTCCCTTGGTTATAGAGTGTTACCGGAATGATCTGGTAGTATAACTTATCTGTGTCTTTATGGTAGTTTATTTTAGCAGGTGTTACCAGGTTTTCAATATTTTCCTCCCTGTGCAGAATAGAGTTATGCCGTTTTGAGCAACCTTGAAACGTACATTGGGGTGGAAAACGGCAGTTTTCTGATTGATGGTTTTTATACCTGCAGCAATTGGTACATATTTTCTTCTCAGATATTATTTGCCATCTATGCCATGTTGGTTTATGAAGAAGCTGTCTACATTTAGTCGTCTCGTGTGGCTTGTTGCATACAAGACAGGAAATATTACGAGTATCGTATTTACTAGGAAGGTGGGTATTGACGTGGTGTGTATTGGTCCGTTGCGTTCTGCTTCGATACCCTCCCTCATCTGCAACTAATACAGTAGCTAACTCTTCTGTTTGTTTAAACCAATCTGCTAAGTCAACGAGAGTTTTAGTTGTGCCATTTGCTTTCAATTGCTTGGCTATCCAGTCATTCCTCAGGTCCTTTGGTAATCTTTGTACCAGATCTTTTAGCAGTCTACGATCATTCAAATAACTTGTTTGTTCTAATACGGTCATATTGTCAATGAGATTGCGCAGAGCATTTGCGAACTCTATGACCGATGAAGGTTGGTCTAGGGAAACATGTTTGATCGCAAGTAATTCATTGAGTAATGATGTGTATATATGGTCTGGATTGCCATATAAATTATGAAGGCGCTCCATAATCAAATCAACGTTATTTGGACTAAGCATAAGCCCGCTGACCGCTTTTAAGGCATCTCCTTTCAAGTGTTTTCGAAGCCTACTGAGGTTTTCTAGATTCGAAAATTGACCCTCCCTGGCGGTTTCTTCGTACGCCATTTTAAAATGTGGCCAAATTTTGTAGCTACCATTAAATTCCGGTAGATCTAAGATATTGGCCTTCCTACTCACGCTACAAAT
>LULA01016931.1:0-17402 GCA_002091835.1 Anopheles maculatus | reverse complement strand
TGGAAATCATAGGCTGATCTGTTTGACAGCTTGCTTATTCGTACAATTTGGCCCAGTGGGATAGCAGGTGCGGCAGATTTGACTACTGAACTGGTATACAACTGTTAGGCTGACTCCACATTAGGCGCGTTTACCGCGGGCGCGTAAAACGCGCCTGCTCTTGAGCTGTCAGTTGTGGTGACAAACAGGCGCGTAAAACGCGCCTAATGTGTAGACCTATTATCGTGTGCCTTGTAAACAAACAAATAAACAGTCGTTTCATTCATTTTGTTGTGCGTTCATTCCCATTTAAAAAATGAGTCGTGAGCTAACACAAGCATCTCTACGGTTTACAATCAAAACAACGGTCGAAAAGTGTAAACATTGACGAAATGTCATGATCGCGCTAGCGCGTAAACGCCGGGTTGCTGCCCTCCAGCAACTCGCCGCGGTAGCAAGCGCGTTTTCAGCCGCGGCAGCTCTGACATCTGAACTGGTACAAAACTGACATAAACCAAGCGCGTTTTACGCGCCCGCGGCAAAACGCGCGTAATGTGGAGTCAGCCTTATAAACTAGCCGCGTTTTACGCAGCTGCGTAAAAACGCGCCCCTTGTGTTTTCGGCCTTACGACCGTGGATGGCGGTCGGTTTGACGGTCCGTTCAACCGCCGTCGGACCCAATCGCGAGCAATTTTGCGCTCCGGGCGGCTACAAGTATGCTTCATGTCGCTAGAACCTAATGAATGTCAATAATTTATTTTTAGCATTTTTAATCCAGAAATTGTTTTTCATGCCAAAAACGGTTTCAGCTGCCATTTTACGCTGTGTATTGTTATCGTACAGTTTTTACCCGACATACGCGGTTCTCAACTTACGCGGATTCGGAGATACGCGGATTTTAAAATTTGACAGAATGATGAGTTTATTGATATCTGATTGACGCCTTCGCCGAGATCTGGATGCTTCATTCGGGTCTGAAATTGTTTTAAAAGTACATCAATACTGCATATCGAAATGTTAGGAAATCAAGCGTTTCTTTCAGTCTGTATGATTGTACTTACTCATAGGTAAACAATCATTCTCAGCAGCAGGTTCCTCATTTTCGGTTTGTAGTTCAACAGATCATTCCAAAGCTTCCCTTTGCCAAATTACACTAGGTAGAATACTACACAAGACGAGCATACGATTACAACTGACTGACACACACACTCGTGGCGACGCACATATCCACACATGAAAAACATAGGCTGATCTGTTTGACAGCTTGCTTATTCGTACAATTTGGCCCAGTGGGATGTGTCAAGCAATATTCGAGATACGCGGAAACTCGAGATACGCGGATTTCTCTGGTCCCAATTATCCGCGTATCTCGGGTATAGACTGTATGCTCGTCCTGACCTAAATTGTACTAAAAATACGGGCGTCATCCGGTGCTCGTGTGAACACAGAGTAACTCTGTGTTCAGACGAGCACCGGATGACAAAACGCGCGTACGGCGTACGATGACAACTGGCTTTTTTTATATGGATTTTGAGTGTACGCTGAGCGGTCTCGTGTGAACACCACGAAGCACAAAATACGCTCATTTGACATCGTTTTGACAAGTAGTTGAAATTAAAATTTAATAAATTCAACGTATATTGATATATTTTCGTTTGTTTTTATCACAAATCATGTTAATGTATGTCAAAAATTGTTTTTGTTAGCATTTGGAATCAAGAATGTGTTTTTCATGCCAAAAACGGTTTCAGCTGTCATCGTACGCTGCGTATTTTCAGCGTACGCTCCAAAGTGGGTATAGGAACTAGGTGGGCTCATAGGTTTGCGGCGGAATTTACGTTTGACAGTTACGGGTTCGATTCAGATACGCGTATTTTCAAACACACACACGCGTATTTACACTTTACTCCGGACAGCACAACCAGATGGAGCACGCACACATTGACAAACGATCGAACCCGTAACTGTCAAATTTTATTTCATTTTTCCATGCGCAGTTGTCAAATCGTTAGGCATAAGCCCACCTAGTTCCTATACCCACTTTGGTACGCTCGGCCGGACCTAAGTTGTACTAAAAATACGCGCGTATTGTCATTCGGTGCTCGTGTGAACACAGAGTAAGACTTTACCACCTGCTATAACCATCTTGGGTAGCTGATCAAAGCTGTCACCTTAACAGAAGCAGAAGAAGAAGAATACCTACAAACCGCGTGTTGAAAACGATATGAGGGAAATCGCATCATTTCTCAGTTATTTCATTTTATTTGTTTTTTGCGCATAGCAGTTGAAAATGGATTTGATGCTTAGTAATTTAATCTCTGACGACCTGGAACAGGTAATATTTAATTTTTGTTTTCAAACGAGGCGTTGTAAACATAGTTTGTTTTAGGTCGCAACGCGTCATTCTGAACGGATCGCAACAAATCATCAAAAAGCTGAATTTTCTATGAACTTTAGTAAAGTACAACCATCGAAAACTTTGGTAGCACGAAAACGTGGTAAAATTGCAAATGAACTCAGGAGTTTAACAGTTTCAGTGATTGAGAAAGCACCACCTAGAGGCATTCATCAAGCAATAATTAAAGCATCAAGTGTCGAAAACCCCACAGATGCAATGATCGATGAAAACAAACAAGAGGCACGTTGCAACAAATCCTGCAATGGAACTGCAGATGTAAAACCAATTGAGTTTCTTAAAAAAGTACCCTGTAAGACTCAACTACCGCAAATTCGCCCAATAGAAGAAAAATTGTTCAGTGACCAGTTAATTGAATCGCTTGATATACACCCTCATTCAAAGAAAAACATAGCTGATTTATTACACTTCACTCAGCTAACAATGGTGCAAAGCAAAGCAATACCATTGTTACTCAAGGGAAGTGATGCACTTATTCGTGCTCAAACTGGTTCTGGGAAGACTCTCGCTTACGCTTTGCCTCTGGTAGAAAGGTTGCACGCGATAAGACCCCAAATAAACCGTTCCGAAGGTATAAACGCTGTAGTGATTGTTCCAACGCGTGAGCTTGCTATACAAACATACGAGTTAATACAAAAGTTGCTTAAGCCATTTAATTGGATTGTCGCTGGATATTTAACTGGAGGTGAGAAACGTAAAACTGAAAAGGCAAGGCTTCGTACAGGTTTGAATATACTCATCGCAACACCTGGACGCTTTTGTGATCACATTCGCAATACAGAATCACTAAAGCTCGCTGATATTCGGTGCCTGGTATTAGATGAAGCTGACCGATTGCTAGAATTGGGCTACGAAAAAAATGTAAAGGAAATAATCGACGCGATTCGTAGTAGGCAACAAGACAAACAAGAAAACCAACTCAATAAGATACAAACTGTACTGCTATCCGCTACACTAACAGCGTCGGTAAAGGAATTAGCTGGATTGACACTGAACGATCCCATATTCATTGAAACGAGTGAAATCTCTCTACCTGAGACTCATTCCACCAATCCTATGACAAAATGTGCAGATCAGTTTATTAATGCCACAGAATATGTTTCTATGCCTAGTACAGTGCAACAACGATATCTAATAGTTCCACCTAAATTGCGTCTAGTAGCGTTAAGCGCATTAATTGTGAACGAGCAACGAAAGAAGGCTTCAAAATTACTTGTTTTTATGGCAACGCAGGATCTGGCCGACTTTCATTACGATGTTATGACTGAGGTACTCACTTTGCAGAAGTTTGGTGCAAGCACCGTAAACGAGTCTAGCGATGTTGAGAAGGATCTATGCATCGAGGCTTATGACAAAAAAGAGTCCGACAAAAACGTATTGTTGCCTGGTTTAAAATTTTACAAGCTTCACGGTCGTATGACACAGGTTGAACGATGCGCAGTTTTTCAAGCATTCAGAGAGACAACTGCAGCGGTTTTAATTTGTACTGATGTTGCAGCGCGTGGCATCGATATTCCTTTAGTCGATCTGGTGGTACAGTATCATGCTCCACAAATACTATCTGATTATGTACATCGTGTAGGACGAACAGCGCGAGCAGGCGAACCTGGAAAAGCAATACTTTTCATTGATCCATCTGAAATAGACTTTATCAAGTATCTCTCAAACAAACATATCAGGTAACGATTCTTATTTTCAGACTTTGGTAATATTCTTATATTTAAACTTTTTTCATTACAGAATTAAAGAACAACCAGTTACAGGTATTATTCGTGATTTTGGCCGATTTCTCGATAGTGATATAAAATGCGTTTCAAAGTTGAAAGAGCATTGGGTAGTTGAGCTTCAACATCGTTACCAACAACTAGTAAATGAAGAAAATGAATTGTTTGATGGTGCTAAAAAAGGTACGTATGCATAATGTTTATGGTTTATCTATTTCACAGTAGCTTTTGTAGTGGGCAAGTTGTTCATCAATTAAAAATTGAACACAATACTCGAATTTATTCTCTAGAACATTCTGTGCAACAAGTCCGATTTGTATGTACGATTATGTACGGTAGGCATACCAACTATGGACATACTATGTTAATAATGTGGAGAATGTTCTGATTTGAAACTTCATATTTGGTGAAATTTTACGATGTTCGCAAAATAATTGAAGTCTTTGGAAAAAAACACGTTTGCTGACACTAGTGATTGTTGAACATAAACTATGAAAATGTTTAATTAACAATTACATGTTCATGGGGCGGTCCGGTGGTATATCCGATAGCGGCGCCGGTCTTCACACGGCAGGACCGGGGTTCGAATCCCGGCGGACCGCCTCCTCGTACGCAGGACTGACTATTCTGCTACGGGTAAAAAGCAAGTCAAAAGCAATACGGCCAGGCCGTTCTAAATGAATTAAAAAAAAAATTACATGTTCATGTATCCATTATGCATCCACGATTCTGTTTCTGGGATTCTGCCATAAGCATTCCTGTTATGGGTATAGAACATCATGAAATTTGATGGAACAAACACGATTTATTTTTAAATGGTATACATTTACTCCCGCATTTGCTCGGTTACTAATGATCGTGTATACTGCGTGATTCTGTATTCTGTTTGTAGGGTTGTTATAGCTTGATGTTCTGTGTTTGGTTTGAAGTTTGTCGCGAGTATTGTTGTTTTATAGGCTATTGCTGAAGTTGACCGGTTCTATTGTTGTGTGATGGGTTCCATCAATTCAAATATCTTCCAGTTCCAGGCTCCGTGAAACGGGACCTATAGACATGCAAACAAATGAAATAACAAAAAAACAACAAAATGTTATGACGCACGCCAAGTCTGCCTCCCTACGGTTCGCAACTTATCTGCCCCCTATAGTTAAGGATGCTGCAAAGTTGCCACGCTGTACATTTAACATTTATTAGACTGCTACCTTCTTCTTCTTCCTTGGCACTACCACCTCGTGAGGTCTTGGTCTGCTATTACTAGTGTTGTGTCAAGTGACATTTTTGGCTGTGTTACTGTGGTACCACACTAAAATGTCACATCGCTTCCATGCAACATCAATCCTGTGCCCAGTAGCTGTGCAAGGACACAGTAACTGTGTGGTGACACAGACACTGTGGTACCACAGTTGCTGTACCTAGTAGCCGTGCGATGACACAGTAGCACTGTGGTACCACTGTGACTGTGGTACCACAGAGACTGTGCTCAACACAGTGCGATGATACAAATAGTGTGCAGGCTTATGAGAATTGTGTCCTGCACAGTAATTGTGGTACCACAGTTACTGTGCCCAACACAGTGCGATGATACAAAAAGTGTGCAGTCGCATGTCAACTGCACAGTAATTGTGGTACCACAAACACTGTGGTACCACAGTTACTGTGCCCAACACAGTGCGATGATACAAAAATGTGTTTTATGAAGAGATACTGCACAATAATTGTGGTACCACAAACACTGTGGTACCACAGTTACTGTGCCCAACACAGTGCGATGATACAAAAATGTGTTTTATTAAGAGATTTGAATTCTTGCGACTTCATTCGTTTATGTTGCATTGATGAGATGTGACATTTTAGTGTGGTACCACAATTATATCAGCTGTGCAAATGTGGTACCACATTTTACTGTGCTGTGTAACTGTGGTACCACAGTGCTACACGACTCATCACTAGCTATTACTAGCTTTCTGTGACTTAATTTTACCCGTAGCTGGATAGTCAGTCCAACGTACGGATAGGATTGCTACCACTAAGCATAAAATAATTGAGAATATTGTGTGGAAGAATGTAGAATTAAGGGATTGAAGGATGGCTCTGGCAAATTGATAAATTTTCATCATAAACTTCATGCTGTTGCTAGCCAAGATGTCACGTATGGCGGTATCCGGGTTTCTGTCGATCCTTCCGATACTGTCTAACAAGGAAGGTCTAGCGAAATCGACGCAGGACCATAACAGATGATCCACATCGTGGTACCGCAGCCACATACCTTTGGAGTGGCCGGATTAATGCGCTGTACATGTGCGTCTAAAGCTAAATGATTCGACATGAACCGAGACATCATTAGAATGAAAGCGTGAGCCCACCGAACCAAGGCCGCAGGGATACCTGCGCAGTGATCGGTAGCAAAAGCCGCCCTAATATATCCGCTTCCCACATGCTCCGCCAGCGAGACAGGCAAAGTTGCTGTGGGGAACGAAGGTATTTATGGGATGAGCTAGGTCGGTCGTAAAAAGCGCTTTGCAGTGCGCCTTTTTTGGCCAATAGATCTGCCTTCTCATTGCCGGGAATTCCGCAGTGTGAAGGGACCCAGATGAACGATATGTGAAATGCCTTGTTAAACATCCAAGAAGCCAAGGATCTCCAGGATTTTCGATAACAAATAGTCTTTGCTCTAAACCGGCTTTACCGACTTCAGTGCTTCTATAGTGCTAAGGCTATCTGTAAAAATGGAGAACTGGTCAGAAGGACAGGCACTACTAATTAGTAGCGCGTAAACAAATTGCGGTAAGCTCGGAGTGTATACACTACACGGTTGCCACAATAAGAAATACTCTCGTTGTAGATTTCGTTGTAGATTTCGAAGCCTGTGCCTTCTTCTCGTTGTAGATTTCGAAGCCTGTGCCTTCTTCTGAAGATGTTCAGTCTGTGAAGTTGTTTTATGTTTTATGTTCATACTTGTTCATAAAAATACTGGGAATAGTCGTCCAGCGAAGATCCACCGTCAATGAGTTGTCAGTGATTAAAGGAGAGCCGTAGGACTCAGGAAGGGCAGCACGATTAATTACCGATTCCTACTGTTGCTTTTGCTATAATGATGCGTGATACGTAACTCTTCCGGGGGTAGATTCAAGTACGTCCTCGAACTTCTCGTTCTCTGTGGTCAGGTGTGTACGGTTTCGCTTAATGTCGGTAGATTTTTCTAAAACATTTCTCATACATTTTTTCTTTTAGAATGTGATTACCACAATTGTTAAAATTATAATTGCAATCGCTGTTCCTACGAATGTTGAAAATGTCACTTTCAATGAGAATACTGTTTCAATACGTTATGATTTAAATAGTGTCTGGTAATCATCGTTTCTCTTTCAATTTTCGTTATATTGTGCTGATGAATAACGTTCCACTTCATCTTAAGGTGGGGAAAGCTCCTTGTAATTCTTTTATGTCGTGAGCATTTATATGTCTTCCAATGTAAATGCATGATTATCTACGGACACAGTGCAATTATCAAATGTAAGGATGAAATTACCTCGAAGTACTCTATCATGTGGTGTGCAATCTGATTTCATTTTTACATCATTTTTACATTTTTTGCTGTTACCAATGATTCCAATGACGTTTGTGTCTTTATCTTTAAATGCTTTTTTGTCCTATTGTAGGGTGGAATTGTCGATAACCGCCTTTAAGCCTTTATTTTGCTTCAGGTGGAGTTCTGAAACTATTTGTATAACATTTATAATTATTCCCGCTTAATTTTAAGATTTATTCTACCTAGTTCTTTTACCCCTTATTCCTTTCTTATCCTTTCTGGGTTAGTTACTTGCTCCTATTTGTTTGCGTCGTTCGGTTGTGTTTTTGCTGCTATCTGTCTGCGTCGTTCGGTTGTTTCTTTGCTACTATATTATTTCCTACGCTTTCCTTACGATGCTTCGTAATTTCACCCTGTACCGGTTTGGCCGGTCTGGGGTGATCAATGATCAGCAGTCGAACGGTTACGTCGCAACATACCCCCGCCCGTGAACTCTCCCTATTTACTTGCAGGAGTTTTCGTTGGGTAGGGTTCACTATCTCTAAAAGACGTCCAATACAGCGAGCCTGGTCGCTGATCGTTTTTTCAATCCGTTCGACGTTCGTACTAATGCCTCTCTAACTCGCCCGTCTTTACCTGGCATTACATTCTCGATATTCCCTCTAGTCCACTGATCTTTCGCTGTGATTCCTACTATCATCACAAGATCTCCCGG
This sequence comes from Anopheles maculatus, assembly GCA_002091835.1. Classification (NCBI taxonomy): domain Eukaryota; kingdom Metazoa; phylum Arthropoda; class Insecta; order Diptera; family Culicidae; genus Anopheles; species Anopheles maculatus. Next base: position 9,039 of record LULA01016931.1, on the reverse strand, counting down.
TTTCAAATCTTCTAGCTCGTTGAACCATTTACTCTTCCTCGTTATGACCGGAAGGTATTCTTTGAACCATCTTTGTCAAAACTGATCTGTAATATACCTCGCTAGTTTCCAATTGCTCATGAGGGTAGCTTTTTGTTCTACTTCTGGCGATAGGATCTGTTTGTTGCCATTTGAATTGCCTAACAGAAAGTGGTTGAGTGTTAAGGATTCTTGATCGGCGGATTCTAGTGGGATATACGTTAATGGCCTAGAGTTTATCATCGCTTCTGATTCTAATAATATTATCTCCAGTGTTTCATTATCTGGTTTACGTGGCGTTTATATAACGGCACCGATCGCGGTTCTTACTGACCTAACAAGTCTTTCCCAAGCGCCTCTCATGTGTGGCGTTGCCGGCGGTATAAAATTCCAACTAGTGGAAGGGCTTGTAAATGTCAAAGCAAGACTGTTATCGATCTCGTCTTTAAGGTTCTTACTAGCGCCTTGAAAGCAAGTAGCATTACAAGACCAGAATTCTACGGGTTTTCCTCTTCTAGCAATGAACCGTTTAACGACCATGACGTGTTTAATGAATGCACCACTTCCAGGTGTACTGCTCTAACTGTTAAACACGTAAAAAGTGCTACCCATCGTTTGGCATTTGGTCGCCCTACGCGTACTAACTTCTTCTTCTTCTTTGGCTCTACAACCTCAGTCGGTCTTGGCCTGCTATTTCTAGCTTTCTATGACTTGGTTTTACCCGTAGCTGGATAGTCAGTCCTGCGTACGGGGAGGCGGTCCGCCGGGATTCGAACCCCGGTCCTGCCGTGTGAAGACCGGCGCCGCTATCGGATACACCACCGGACCGCCCCACGCGTACTAACACAGGCCCAAAATAATCTAACCCTGTGTAGCTGAATGGTTTATCAAACACTGCCAGCCGCATTTTTGGCATGGATGCCATAGGCGGTAGTCGTGGTGTTGCCCTCATCAATCTGCAGTACGCGCATACATCCGTCACCTTCTTCACCAGTGCTCTGAGATTGGGAATGTCGAAGCGTTTCGACATGAACGAATTTCGTTCACAACGGTCTCTCTATTTGCATGTCGATACTGGAGATGGTACCAACTTACAATGAGAAACGTAATATAATTATTTTTTGGAAGTAAGGCAGGGTACTTAGCTTCGTAGTTGGTGTAGACTGATGCAGCAACACGTCCTCTCATCCTGAGTATTCCGTCTCCGTCCATGAAAGGCCATTTTTTGTAGATAGGACTGGATTTGGAAACTACGTTGTGTCGTCGCTCTGGTCCTCCTTTCGTCTTTCGTAGTTCGGTAACCTCGTCTGGGAAGGCTTCGGACTGCGCAATCTTCCAAAGCGTTTGCTCCGCACTCCGAAGTTCTTCCTGCTTTAATACGCCGAGCTCCAATGGCTTACTATTTGCTTTGCGTTTCAGGTTCTCTTGGTATCGGACAACATACGCCATAGACCGAAGAAGTTTCCTCCACAGGCTGAACCGTGACAAATCAATAGATTGAGCCGCATGCTGGATGTGTAGATGTGTCACCCGCGCCTCCTCATTGGTATCGGAAACTGTTTGTGTCGTTGGCCAAAGTTCTTCCGGTTCGTGCAGGAACTTAGGGCCTGTGAACCAAGGATTCTCCGTCGTCAGTTCCGGGCCGGTGTTCCACTTTGTAGCCAGGTCCGCTACGTTTTGCTTCGAGGGAACCCATCTCCAGTCTTGCGGGTCTGTTGTTGTACGTATTTCCCCTATTCTTACTGACACGAACTGTTGGTAACGTCTCGGATTCGCAGATTTGATCCATGCCAGGCACACGCCCGCATCACTCCACAAGTAATGGCGTTTTATTGTGAAGAAATGCTGTTCCTTTATTTTATTCAGCATTTGGCATCCAAGAACAGCTGCTTTCAGTTCGAGTTTAGGTATGGAAATTGTCTTGAGCGGTGCGACTTTGGTTTTTCCACCTATGAATCCCACTTGGATCCTTCCATCGCTTTCCAGACGGAAGTACGCTACGGCACAATACGCTGTTTCGCTAGCATCAACAAACACGTGCAGCTGTAGATCATCGAAGTTTCTCGGGTAGGGTGTCTGAAAATAGCATCTTGGTATGCGTAATTCCTCTAGACGCGGGAGCAGGTTTGTCCACTCTCGCCACCGTCGGTATAGGTCGTCTGATATTTGGTCGTCCCAATCGATCGCTTTTACCCATATATCCTGAATGAGTGTTTTCCCGTGAACTAGGAAGAATGATATCTACCTCATGGGGTCGAAGAGGCTCATTACGACCTTCAGCACTTCTCGTTTCGTAGGAATATGGTCTTCTTGAAGAATGCATTTTATGCTTTCGTTTGATGAGAAGGAGAATGCGAAGACGTCTTCTTGTATCTTCCATTTCATTCCTAGGACTGACCCTGTGTTCTCTCCTCGTTCTAGCATAAGGTCCTTCGAAGTTTCTTCCGCTGGATCACCGGTATTTTGGATTACTTCCGAAGCGTTCGATAGAAAGCGTCGAAGCGTGAAACCGCCTTTCGAGTGCACCAGTTTCACCTCGTTAACAATCTCTATTGCTTCATCGACTGTCATGAAGCTCTGCAGATAATCGTCTACGTAGTGGTTTTTAAGTATCGCGTTCGCAGCACGTGGAAATTCGCTTGAGTGATCTTCAGCGTTGAGGTTTTTTACATACTGAGCAGCAGCCGGTGAACATGTTGAGCCGAATGTCGCCACGTCCATTACGTACACTTGCACCGGATCTGACGGTCTCTTACGATATACGAAGCGTTGCGATTGTCGATCAGGATGTCGAATCCTGATTTGATGGAACATCTCCATGATGTCCCCTGATACGGTTACGGGAAATTGTCGAAATTGACTTAGAACTTGTGGAAGCGGTGTTAAAAGATCCGGGCCCTTTAGCATTCTCGAGTTGAACGACACTCCTGCCACTTTTGCTGCAGCATCCCATATGAGTCGAATCTTGCCTGGCTTCTTTGGATTCTGTACTACACCAATAGGTAAATACCAGATTCTCTTTACATCGACCGAGGATAGTTCTTCGAGGTTTGCTTTGTGCGCGTAGCCTTTGGTTTCGTACTCTTCTAACATTTGTCGTACCTTTGCTTCCAGTGCTGGCGATTGTTGGAATCTTCACTCCAATGCTTCCAATCGTCTAACTGCCATTGGGTAGCTATCGGGGAAGTTCGGATGATCCGTATTCCACAATAGCCCCGTTTCGAATCGTTCGCCTGTATAGATTCGCCTTGTCGTTTCTGTCAGCAGACGGTTTGAACGTATATCGTCTTCGGAATCCAAATTCCCGAACGATCCTTTAGTGCCGTAGTCCTCTAGCGTGAAATACTCTCTTAGTTGTTCGTTCATCTGTTTGTCACAGTCCGACGGTGATGCAACGTGAAAACTCACCATGGCTGTTTGTGTTGGGTTCACTTTTCCTCCACCGTAGATTGACCAGCCTAATCGACATATTGCAGCAATGGGTTCTGTTGGTCTTCCTTCACGTAGTTTCAATGGCACACCAAGTCTAATGTTGTCTAACCCGATGAGTAATTTCGGTTGTGCGTGTGTGTAGTTTTGTAGAGGTAGCCCTTTTAGATGCGGGAATCGATCTTTTAGTGCTTCGTAGTTAAGCGACTGTATTGGAAGCATGAGGTGGCTAACCGTTCTAACGTTCTCCAGTCTGTATTGAATGTTTCTGTCTCTTCCGGAAATATTGATGCGTATTATCTCGGAGTTCGGTTCGTTCCTTTTAATTTGTCCCGTCCATTGAAGCGTAAGCGGTGTTTTCTGGCCGTGCACGTTCAAATCTCTGGCTATCGATTCGTCGATTGATGAGTAAGATGATCCCTCATGACATTGGCATCATGAGTGTGTGTTGCACAGGCGCTGACAGTGGCTACCGTGGAGTGAAGTAGCGAATGATGCTTTAAGCGACAACCGTCCACTCCGCAGCTGATCCAAGATTTGCAAGGCCACTTACCGTGATTATTCAAACACGTCCTGCAGAGAGATTTCGACTTTATGAATTTCCAACGTTCATCCACATCGGCGGCTTTAAACTGCTCGCATTCGTAAACGCGATGCCCTTCGCGTTGACACACTGCACATACTTTTCGCTGCATTGAGGATGTTGGTCTTTCGTGTGGTGTTTCTGTTTTTTCATTTGTTGTTACGTGAGTATTCAAAACAGCCGTATTTCTTTTCCTTCTTTCTCCTATTCTACTTATTTCTTGAGGGTCGTTTGTCACCGCACATGCACGTCTTGCTAGTTGTGAAACATAAACGCTAAAGCCCAACAATCCTTCCACTTCTTTTTCCTCTTGATAAGCAGATCAATTCAGCTTCATCTCACCCGAAAGTTTATCTTCAAGTTCTTCTAATAGCGTTGGGTTATTTAAATGCGCATCTAGCTTGGCTGCTTTCATGTGATTCGTTAACCCTCTCACTGCTAGGCCGAATTCAATCACGGTTTTCATCTTATCCGGTCTCGGAGGTGGCATGCTACGAATTTAATTCAGCAGCGAACGAATCAACAGGCTCGGCTTTCCGTACACCATTTTAAGGGTTCTTAGCACTTCTGGCACATTTTCTTTCAACGCAAGCTGGTCCTTCACTAGTTCGAGAGCGTTTCCTTTAAGCGATCTACGCAGTCGCAGCAGATTCTCCGCGTTACTAAACCCACACGTTTCTGCCGTCTCCTCAAATGCACTAAAAAATATCGGCCACTCTTCTGGGTCACCACTAAAATACGACACTTCTTTGCCCAGCACGTGGCGCGCTGCAATCTGTCGCTCCGATAAAGGGTCCTTAGCTTTCTTTCCGTTTTCTGCAGCCGTCGATTCCCTATCCGCTCTCTCAGCGAAGCTCGAAGTCACGAGAGGTCTTTTTTAGGTCCGGCCGAGCGTACGCTGAAAATACGCAGCGTACGATGACAGCTGAAACCGTTTTTGGCATGAAAAACACATTCTTGATTCCAAATGCTAACAAAAACAATTTTTGACATACATTAACATGATTTGTGATAAAAACAAACGAAAATATATCAATATACGTTGAATTTATTAAATTTTAATTTCAACTACTTGTCAAAACGATGTCAAATGAGCGTATTTTGTGCTTCGTGGTGTTCACACGAGACCGCTCAGCGTACACTCAAAATCCATATAAAAAAAGCCAGTTGTCATCGTACGCCGTACGCGCGTTTTGTCATCCGGTGCTCGTCTGAACACAGAGTTACTCTGTGTTCACACGAGCACCGGATGACGCCCGTATTTTTAGTACAATTTAGGTCAGGACGAGCATACAGTCTATACCCGAGATACGCGGATAATTGGGACCAGAGAAATCCGCGTATCTCGAGTTTCCGCGTATCTCGAATATTGCTTGACACATCCCACTGGGCCAAATTGTACGAATAAGCAAGCTGTCAAACAGATCAGCCTATGATTTCCATGTGTGGATATGTGCGTCGCCACGAGTGTGTGTGTCAGTCAGTTGTAATCGTATGCTCGACTTGTGTAGTTTTGTACCTAGTGTGATTTGGCAAAGGGAAGCTTTGGAATGATCTGTTGAACTACAAACCGAAAATGAGGAACCTGCTGCTGAGAATGATTGTTTACCTATGAGTAAGTACAATCATACAGACTGAAAGAAACGCTTGATTTCCTAACATTTCGATATGCAGTATTGATGTACTTTTAAAACAATTTCAGACCCGAATGAAGCATCCAGATCTCGGCGAAGGCGATGATTCGACGAGTCAACATGATGCTGAAGAAGAGACAACATCTTCCCGCGGTCTGAGACACACCATGGACCGGAACATGGAGCATTACAATTTGCCACAACAACATGCCAACTACGATCATCGGTGAACACATCGACGGAGTGAAAATGGAATCGAAAATGCCTAAAAAATGTTTGTATGTATAGACATGTATAGTAATTGAAATGCAAAATGTAAATAAATAATATACATACACTAAATCGCTTGAGTTAATTAATTTTAGAAGGAAAAAAATATTATAAAAACCTTGAAGGATAACAACCTTGGGTTCGGATTTTGACAGCCGAATTGTACGAATAGATCTTCTTGTTCGTACATCTATACGTACAACTTGTAACAACCCTAATCGGTATACTTTTAAGGTTTTTGTGCCGCCAGGGGCAGCCCTATCGCTACACAGATAATCCCACACATACAACATTATTTGGCGGTTGAAAATGACGGTTGACACGCACACATTCACAGTTCTGGCAGTTTCGAGCAATTTTGACGAGATAACTATATAACAGATGTCAACTGGGATTGTCAATTGGGAACCGCATAATATAACGACCTTGTGCTGAACGCTGTACAGAAATGTCAAAATGTTAACATCGTGCACAACATTTGTCAAATTATCCACGCGAGAGTTTCTATTTACGAAAATTCCTTTGTACGCTTCATTGCTGCATTGTGTGTGGTTTTGTGGTTATATCTTAATATAAAATCATTGGTTTACTGCTATGGCTGCAGCTTCGGTAAATATTCTTTTGCTTATACTTTAACTTTATTGACAAGTTTATGCTTTGCAGGCTCCCTTACTGGAGGAAACTGTCCCTTTCGATGAAGATGATGTGAATCATGAAGATAGATTGTCCAATGGCGTTGTGTAAGTAACAACAAATTCGATAGAAATTCTACCAACTGACAACACACAGCAAATGTTTTATTTTTATTTCTCATTTCCCAGGCATACATACGTGACATTTTTTCACATTGCATTCCGTTCGGCCGCCGTAGTAACTTACTTGTTTTGTGGTTGGTTTAGTGATAGTTTCATAACAAGTTTTGTGTTCGTAATTTTGCTGTTATCAGCTGATTTTTGGACAGTGAAGAATATTACTGGTCGGCTACTTGTCGGACTACGTTGGTGGAATTATGTGGATGACAATGGAGTTTCCCACTGGATATTTGAATCGAAAGATGAAGCCCATTCAACGAAAATTAATAACACTGAGAAGCGGATTTTCTGGATAGCATTAGTTGCAAGTTCAATAATATGGTCACTTTTCTTCATTACTGCTTTATTTGGTCTCAAATTTAAGTGGTTGGTACGTATATTTTATAAAAATATTAAGATTTTTGCTTTTATCTGATCTCTGAATTATCTTTACAATCGTAATCAGTTTTGCACGTTTGTTAAACAATGTATTAGCTTGGGTTGAAGGATTTCATTACATTCTCTAGCTTATGCTTAGGTGATTCGGTGCCGTAGGTCTAGTTTCGCAGTTTTTTTACCCAATAGGATTAGGCATCTCCCAGTACGCAGGACTGACTATCTAGCTACGGGTAAAACTAAGACTTAGAAAGCTAAAAATGGCTATCCTTGGCCAAGTTTGTGGTGCCAAAGAAGAGGTAACAGGTAGCGAAATCCTCCCGGGCCTTTCCCTGACGCAAGACTGACTCTCTAGCACAGGGTAAATCAAATTACGGAGTTGTAGGGTTGGTTCGGTGGCCGATACGGTAGCGGCACCGGCTTCCACATGGCTGGACCAGTATCGAACTCCGGTCGGACCGTATGCAAGATTGACTATCCAGTTGCGCTTAAAACCAATTCATAGAAAGCTAAAAATTGCAGGCGAAAACCTATTGAGATTGTAGAGCCAGAGAACAACAAGAAGAAGAAACGTTATGTTTATAAAAATTAATGTAATCTTCTATACACATATCATAGGTACGTAAAAATAAATAGATAGTAGGTTAATAGATATTAGGGGCTAGGAAATGGTCGCATGTAGTTTTAAAATACATCCATGGTGTCTAAACCGGATTAGTAAAATTGAGATCTATTCTTTTTTTTTTATTCATGTGGAGTGGCCCGGCCGTATTGCTGTTAGATCTATTTTATGTGTTATATAATCTTTAATTGTCATTTAATTATGGTTATTAATCATCTGTTCTGTGTACTATTACGATCATACAGACTGGCTAAACAAAGTGTTATTAAGGGTGGTGTCAGTGCTCGTCGTATACGATTTTGTCGTACGACTTTTTCTAATTTTTGTATGGATCTGACTAATAAAGTCGGATAACAGATTTGGTCGTACGACAAAATCAAAAAACTTTGTTCTTGGACCATCCCACGAGCACTGACACCACACTAAAAGGAAATATTCCTACGTAGCAAAGAGTGACTGTCTATATATGTGAACAATATATTGTAACCTAACAATTCAATATATTCTTGGTGTGACCTAGTAGATCATTAAGCCAACAAGAGGAAAATAAGTTTCTAAATTCTTTTTTCCCCCTTACAGCTGCTGGTTGTTATAGCACTTGTTTTAAATGGAGCAAATTTATATGGATATGTAAAGTGCAACTTTGGAACAACAGCTAACATTAGCACTAGCACAACAGACTTTGTAAAAAGTCAAGTATTGAAAAACGCAATGAATTATATGACATCTCCAAACAGGACAGACATCAGTTCCGGCAATAAACATAAACAATCATCTACAAGTAACAAGTTTAATAACAATTTAGTGAACACATTATAAGCGGCTTGGAAACTAGCCAGCATGAACAGCTCGTGCATTCATTACAAGCTCGCCAACCATCAAAATTTTCCAATAACTATGCTAAACCATTCCATAGTTAGCAGTCAATCAATAACAACAAACAATCTATATTAAATGTGAATGTATCAATATTGCCATGACGGTATGGCCTATATGTCTAAAAAAATAACAACTTTATTCATTATAATAGTTAAGCGCAATTTTATAAATAAAAATAGCATCCTAGTGATTTGGTATAGATAATTTCTCTTTTTATTCTTCTTTCTTGGCCTTCTTGCTTGCACACAATTTCGCATATCACACCCATTTTTGGTTTACTAGACTTATTGTTACCATTGGGGAATGGTCCAGATGAGACTCGAACCCCGGTCTTGCCGTGTGAAGACCGGCGCCGCCTGCCGTGTGCTATATATATATATATAGCATCTATATATATATATATATATATATATATAT
>KZ064404.1:0-15866 GCA_002091835.1 Anopheles maculatus | reverse complement strand
ACAATTCTCAGAAATGAAGCACTACACCTTTTCGATGGACTTTTATAGTTTAGAATGAAAGTATAATAAGATGAGTAGGAAAAGCAGAAATAATAGCTTCATGTTTAAAATTCTACAAACATTTCTAAATATTCGGTGTGTATGTGTGTGTGTGTGTGTGTGTTATTTGTTTGTTTGCTTTGCAGCAGCCATACTTTTTCACCGCTATGCAACTAGTGCCAGGGAGTGTTTTAAAAGCGAGCGTTTATGAATGAATCTTGTTTTTATTCTAGGCCGCACACGGTTCGAGATGGATTTTCCATCGTGTTGCTTTTGGTAGGTCATTGCACGGTAAATACCGCTGCGATGTATATGTATAGTATCGTATATACTGATTTTCGCATTCTCTTTCACACAAACACACGATTTTTCTTAGGTTGTCCTTGTATGTTTCCCTTTCCATGCAAACCTGCCTTATCCATACACTACACATAACACTGATTTGAATAGTTTTATGCTTTTCTGATGTAACGATTTCGCCTTTAGCGTTTTCCATTACTCTGGCTTGTTTCGCACTTTTTCTCTATGCTGCTTTATTCTACTTATGAAAGCATTAAGGAGAAAAATATAGTCTAGTTACTCACTTCACGCTGGTGGCTTTCAACGATTATTGGATCTGAAGTGTCGGTGCTATAGCCCTAGCATATAATACCTCATACAAAGTGTAGAGTATAGGAAGTTATTGATTCTCAGTCCAGAACGCGTTCAGGTTTATACATTTGAATGGGTTCGCTTTCCTTTAGATGTACTACGATTAGGATTTACGCTGTGTATTTCGAGATAACAGGTTTGAGAACATTTTACAAATACTTTTCTTCTAAATTAACATTGTACTAAATTAACAGTATCTCAAAATATGTTACAGTTTAAATAAAAGTTTAAGGCAGGATAAGCTGGACAACTGGACAATAAATGACATCTGAATAAGATGACTGTCGCTTTTCTCTACTTTCCTCTACTGTTTGCCTAAGGTTATTATGGTTTGTATTATTTAACATAACTCAAATGATTGAAGCCATCTAATAGATTTGAAACAAAATATCAGCACACATATTGACCTACAATAATATGTTGCAATAACAAACATACAAAACAGTGCATAAAGTTAAGTTATTAATTTAAAATGTTGTTCAAACTAGATTCATTCGCGGTAAAGTACGCCTTAAATCATCATTTCCGCACTCGAGACTACATTTTTGTGTACATCCTGTCCTCGCTCGCTCATAAAGATAAACATAATGATAACACTGATGGTGATGTAACGACGATGCTGCTGATGACTATAATGAAGGCTGGTGGTTTAATAGAAGTTTGTCCAATCGAAATACCTTACCCAGTTTCCATGGACGCTTGTAAACCGTCCCTACCGCTTTGATTCCTTAAGAATATCAAGACGACACTTTAGCAAGGGTTCTTTCCCACACGGCAATATTAAATGCGATAGGAATGGAAGCTGTATGCTGATGTTTAAAGGAAAACATGAATAGGGGATATTTTTACAGTTCACAAGCTGTATTAAACCAACGATGAAACAGTTTAAGGTTCTGCTGCGTTACGCAAGACCAAGCATGATAGCATTAGCAGTCAATCATCTCCTTTTCAGATTTTGATGGATTACTAGGGTTCTTGAGAGGTGGGTGGCGTTTGTGAGGAAGAATAAAAGGTTGTTTTTCAATTAGTACTTTGTTCATACATCGAAATAAACATTGATTATCATTGATTTTCAATGAGGATGTTTCAAATGCATGTCAATGAATCATGTGGCTGGGGAATCTGACAAACGTAATCCAGACGGAATTAGTGATATAATTTAATGTAATGTTTAGTGCGACAAATTATCAGTATTATAGAGTGGAAAGTATCAGTTAATACATTTTTTTACAGAATATTTGTTTTATGTTTAGGGAGGATTTTTCTTGCAGGCCTGGCCGTATTGCTATTTATTGAATATCTAATATTACATATTTATTTAAATCAGAATTGGCCATTTTGGTACCGCGTAATTTAAAAGAAACTTAGTTTTTTTTTATCCGTATTTACAAATTCATCACGTTATGGAACTTACTGTATATGATGAGTGTATATTTGATCTAAGAACTGTATTATATCAGATTATTAATTTATTATTTTTAAGCATATTGTATAGTTAATATAGTTCATCATTGCTTGGAAGATGAAATTCGATCCACGACCTTCGGTGTATAAAATCGATCCACGACCACCCCAACAACCAAAATACACATCACATGACGAGCTTGTCGATCAAAATGCTTAAGATGTTCTATTTGTTTTTTCTTCTTCTTATGCTGTTGTATTCTCGAAAGGTCTTGGCCTTCCATATTTGACGGCATCTTCGACTAAATCTTGTATGTAGTTGAATAGTAGTATCCTGCATACGGGGTGACGGTCCGAATGAAATTCGCGGTTGGTGCTGTCGTATGAAACACTGGCGCCGCTAGCGCCTCTGCCGACCGGAACCCTACAATTTAGTATAAAAATAGCGTTCCATTTGTTAGTTTACATACAATTATTATTAAAAATCCTTTTTATCAAGAATTGCCCATATTGTCACTTCAGCTTCCATTCTTAATGGAATTAATGAGAAATTGTTTGAAGAAATTAAAAATTGAATGTTGTTCAGACAGTTTTCTACATTTTCTTCTTCTTTTTCCTTTACCCTTTCACCTCGCGATGTCTTGGCCTGCCATCATTAGCTTCCTTTGGTTTTTTTCTTACCCATAGCTGAATAGTGAGTTCTGCCCAAGGGGATACAGTCCAGCGGGATTCGATCGTCGGTCTTGCTGTGTGAAAAGGGCGCCACTACCACCACGACCACCGCACCTTAGTTTTTTTTTTTACTTTAGTGCATTCAAAAGCGTAGAGTTGTTCTTATGCGAGGTTCGCTCAATTCATTTGATGCGATATGTTTTTTTTATTTTTTTTATGTTATTACTTCATTACTTTCATGTTATTCCTGCCAAACCAAGAATGTTCGCGTACTCAACACAACTAACTAGTTCAACAGACATTGTTTGTCCACTGTTTTAGGTTGTTTCATACTTATTTTTCGTGAAATTCTAAAAGAATTACTTTACAATTTATTCACAACAACATTTTGTAGCAATTTGACAACATAATATAATTTTATATTATTATTTTTTTTATAGAATAACAATATTAACAGCAATACGGCCAGGCCGTTCTATATGAACAAAAAAATGTATTATCCTAACAGTTGTCAATTATTGCTCTACAGACTTTAAACTTTTTTTATGGTATACAATGTTTACAAAAAGCTGTTTAGGGGTGATGATGATGGAAGACTAATAGCCTAATAAGTTACTTTTTTTGTTCCTTTCATTACAGGAAATTAAAGCGCAAACAGGAAAAAAAATGTGGCGAACTGTTTTCCCATTTAGATCTGCTGAATTATCCCGAATGCTTGAATCTACTAGGCCATTATCTTGACGTGAAGGGAAAAAGCATTCCCGTTTTAACATCTGAATTTATCAAATCGCTCGGAACAACTAACAAATTAAGTGGTAATGGCTTCCGAACTGCATCTGACACCTCGCGTGACGAGCTGAGCCCGGGCATCGGTAGCTTCAGAGATATTGGAAACTGGTTTACTTACGCTAACTTCACGCTGCTGGAATGGTTCAACGGATCCACCGGTTATGCAGGCAACGAAAGCTCCAATTTTCATCCGAATGCAATCAATTTTACCATTGTTCCTTACGGGATAGACATTGTGGACGAAAGCTCGAAGCAGGTGCTGCCACCGTTTAAACTTTGGCAAACCGTACTAATTGCGATATGTTTAGCCATTTGCATAATTCTTACCATAGGCGGCAATATACTAGTACTGTTAGCATTCATCGTAGATCGAAGCATTAGACAGCCAAGCAATTACTTTATCGCTTCGCTCGCAGCAACGGACATGCTAATTGGTAAGTGGCGAGCAAGTGTAAGCAAATAATTATTTTGAAAATCATCTGACGCGTCTTATTTCCCGTTACGTTTCTTACCTTATGCCGTACAGGAACTGTATCCATGCCGTTCTACACGGTGTATGTGCTAATGGGCTACTGGGATTTGGGTCCATTACTATGCGACCTTTGGCTGTCGGTAGATTATACTGTCTGTCTGGTGTCGCAGTATACGGTTCTGCTGATCACAATCGATCGTTTCTGTTCCGTGAAAATAGCTGCAAAGTATAGAAGCTGGCGTACGAAAAACAAAGTAATCTGGATGGTTACCATCACATGGATCATTCCAGCACTGCTCTTCTTTATATCCATATTTGGCTGGGAACACTTTGTTGGTTATCGAGATCTGCTCCCCGGGCAATGTGCGGTGCAATTTTTAAAAGATCCCATCTTCAACACCGCCCTCATCATTGGATACTACTGGACTACGCTAGTTGTGTTGTTTGTGTTGTATGGCGGCATCTACAAGACTGCTTACGATATGCAAAAGAAGAGCGAGGCCAAGCAACGCAAGATGCAGTCGATGGTGGCACTAAGCAGTGCGATGACGGGCATGGCCAGCCGAACAGCAGGTATAGGAATTTCCAAAACACAAAGCACTTTGCTGTGTGCGGATAAACCGATCACCTCTACGGCACCTTTGCTGCAAAAGCACGACGGAGCTGCCGCTGGTGTATCGACGGCGAGCGAAGAAGTGTTACGCAAATTTGCCGCACAGATTCAACTGTCGGACACATCGCATCCAGCCACACCTGCCAATACGAATGTGTCATTGCTTAAGAACGAAAAAAGTTTCAATGCGTCTTCACATCCGTCAACGGCACTGTTCGATATGGCATATTCGAACATCGCAAACAGCAACAAATCGCACGCAATGGCGCATGATTTCAACATAAAGGACGAAAAGGTAGAAGGTGACAAAAGCGAACGTTCCAGTAGCCCTGCATTTGATTCGGACGAAGATCATCCGGCTGCGACCAAACAGGAAACACGTGATACGTGTGTAAAGGGTTTCAACAAACGATCTTCCGTTGCTGGTTTGTTGGTAGGAGCTGCATCCGCTACAGTATTTTCCTCCCGATACAAAGACAGCACTGTAACAGCCAGCACGGCCAATCCTGCTGTATCGTTGTCTGAAAATTGTGGAACAGCGTTACCTAACCAACAAATGGTACCATCAACAGCGGCAGCTGAGCAGCACAAGGTATTACCAAACATCAGTGAAGCTAGCAGTCAAGCAGCTGTTGATAAAAAGCATGATGTTAAGAAGCAATACGGCCATTCCTTTGCACAAACATGCGCTGCTGCTGTAGTAGAGCTGCAGCCTAGGATAATCGAAACGGGCAAAACCATTACAGCATTACAGCAGATTGTGGAGGATTCGCCGTCTACAATTTTTACACCACCCTGTGGATTTCAAACACCTCTGCTAGGTGAAACACAGTCGGAAATTAATAGACCACAGAGCGTAACCAGTATGGGAGATGCCATTGCTACTTATGATCCCTTGATAAGCATGGACAGTGCAGATCTTCGTTTTATGGACGAAAGCTCGGTAATGCTACCCTCGCCGCAGTTCGAAAATGTTCCCAGTGATTCCTCGTTAGTCTCGTGTATGAATGGTTTTGAGCAGCATCAGCAGCAGCAGCAGCAGCAGCACCAACATTCTAGATCAATAGTCAGCCAATACAATGGAGAGAGTATTGCAAATCCTACACTTCTGCAGAAAGCGCTTATTAGAGCCACTGCTCAAGGTAAACAACCGTCGCCTACTGTTCTCATGCGTCCTTCCTATTTTGCTACGGGGACGACATCTCCGCCGCAAATGTGTACAAATGACAGCGCAGCTACCCAGCAGCATGGCTTCGTTGCAAAGGAAGATAACATATACAACACCACCGTGACCGTCAGTACGCAGAGTCCGGGAAAACCAACGACAGTCCTTAATACAATGAATTCCGATTTGAGTGACTCTAGACCAAACGATATCGACATCACAGGACATCGAGGTCCTGCTAGCTATAGCAAGGAAACGGAGGTAAAGGTAAACACTTCCGTAGAACTTACTGATGTTTCCATTTACTCGAAAACGGTCATTGAGGATGAACCGACCAGGTCCGTAGGACAAATGAGCGCAGTTTGTACGAACATTTCGACATCGGCAACTATTAACTTTAGTGCATTAAGCAAACCGACGCTGACGATCGAACGTGATTCTTCGAGCAAGCGAGGTTTCATTCAATCGATCGGCAAACGCTTGAAGCCCGGCATTAAGAAACCAAATGCTGATGGACCGCTTGGTGGAATTTGCCGACAAAAATCCAAGTCCGAAAACCGTGCCAGGAAAGCGTTTCGAACAATTTCATTCATATTGGGCGCATTTGTCGCTTGCTGGACACCTTACCATGTGCTAGCGTTGGTGGTCGGCTTTTGTTCCACACCGCCTTGCGTGAACGAGCATCTGTTTATGTTTTCGTATTTCCTTTGTTACGCAAACAGTCCGATGAACCCATTTTGCTACGCTCTTGCCAACCAACAATTTAAGAAAACTTTTACACGCATATTGCGTGGAGATTTGCATATGACATAAATTTAAAATATACGATTAGTAAAGCAACGTCAATGGTACTCATCAATTAGTCGCGTATACTTGTAAATGCATGGGACAATAATTATATAAAGTTTGTATAATGGATGGTAATAACAAAAAACTATAGAATGTATCTAACACAAGAAAACAAAATTAGTAATGAATAGAAAGCATGGAACCAGTTGTGCCAAAATTATTAAGCATAAAAAATTACAGATATGCACGATAACACACACGTAAATAACCCTAACACATTAAGCCTCCTATCAACATCAAGTAAGAACTATGAAATAATAAAAAATAATCTAACTAACGACTAGACGAGATGGGTGTAGTTGCGTTGCAAAACATTGCATTTCATCATTCAAGCTGGTCAGCAGGTGGTGCCAAATTGAGTTCAAGTTAAGTTTACAGACAATGTTGGTATGTAGAAGATATTGTTAACGTTAGTTTTAATTTTTAAAAACTACTCAAACAATCAAAATGAAATTCCAACCCTCGCGACGTTAATTTGTTAGTTAAAATTCAGTAACTCAAAAACCAAAAACAACTGTAAAAATATTCATATAAAGTCATTCAATTTCGATTGAGTTCGAAATGTTAATTGACGAATAGAAAATTGACAATGATCGTAATTCGTGAGTAACAACATTGTGTTTATTGTGCGAACATTTAACTCAAAATGGCATGTGACATGGCAATTTGTTTGGACATGTGAACAAACAGAGCAATGGTTGGATTTCGATCGTTCAGGGAGCGATTGTTGTTTATTTCTATGGAAAAGTTGTGTGTTGAAACTACAATTATCAAAATAATTATAAGTTAATTTAATTATCAAAGTCACTGCTCTATTGCATGATAGCTCTGAATATATACAATGTAATGCATTACAACAAGTTTACTGCTACCTAATAAAATTATTATTTGTGCAGCTGTGCTGGCAGCTTATCACACCTCACCTCACCACGCATTAAAAACAATTGAAGGACGATTTGTGTTTGATGATATGAATATTTCACACCGTTCTGACATGAATATTAATTCTTTAAAGTATCATAACAACTGTAGCAGAAGCATGTACTGCGGAGCGTAATATAAATCAAATAATGTAAATAATGTAATAGGAATATATTGTTGCCTAAAACCAATAACGATGTTTTCATACACACATATCTATTCATTCATATAATATATGTATATATATATATATATATATATAAACATTAGCTATACCCGCTAAGCAATAATTGAGTAAGCCAGTGTAAAGGAACAATCTGTTATATACCTGAAATGCTTAGTACGTTTTTGGTCGGTGCGGATTGCGGATTGCGGATAATAAAATCACAAAGTTGTAGTTTAAAATAAGAAACAGATATTACTTCCTATGTCAAGTAAGACACAATGTCGCACAACTGTGAACCATTTATATCGTATTCATCAGCACTATCAATCGCTACAAGTGCGTATGTTAAAGGTGTGTTAAACAAAACTAGCAACTCAAAAAAAACGTAACGAAAATGGATGTGTAAAGAATATTCATCCGATATTAGCAAAAGAATAGAAATAGAAATGAGCAAACTAATAGAAACGAAACTCGTGCTAATTTTTTCACACTAGAGCCCCGGTGAAGAGCGTGGCATGAGTTTCATAATACGTAACATAAGCATATTTTTTATAAACGCTTACCTTACAAAGATAACTATCCGCCAACATTAGGTGTTTAACAACAATCTGTATTATGCAGGAGATGCTGTCTCAAACAAGAATCAATGATTAAATGCTTTGGTTTTAGTATTAGACAGAAAATCTCCTCAAATCCAGATATTGCAAACACCCTAGCCATGGTGTTGAATGCTAAACACGACTATACATACATACATACAAATTATTGTTTTGTTACAAGTTATAAGCTCCGGCTCGTCAAAGCGGACAATAGATAACGGAGATAGCGAACAATGAACCACACAGTATTAAAAATTGAAATGAGTGGAGAGAAGAACAAAACCACAAATTTTAATTGTTTTCTGATTTTTTTTTGTAGTTGCGGCCACGTGCCGTGCTTCGTAAGAACACTAAATCTTTTGCAAATTACGAGTTGTAATAGTATCTAAGACCGACTAGTTAACACACTTCTGGCCGAGATTTTGTGAAAAGATTTGGTTAAGCGTTATGTTTTGCATTCCTTGAATGCACATATTAGGTACCTGGGATAAACAATTGATAATATTGCTTTAGTGTAATCCTTTTACTTACCGCTTAGTCCACGGCCAACCTCACCAACCCGCATACGCATGTTAAGATTGGAGTGCATGTTTGGAAATCCACCGACATGGTATAAATAAAAAAAAAAGAAATAAGACAATATACCGAGACAGCTGTTCAATTTATTGCTAGGAGCAAGTATTTATCAAGGAAAATAATAGAACCGTAATGTTAGCAGCAAAAATGGTAAGGTCACTTTGTGTAAAACAAGCTTATTGGGTTTAGATCAAATAAATTCTAAACAGCACTTACTTTTTCCAACAAAAGTGATGACTAAACGCAGCATTGAATAAAGAATTCCCATAAATGATAAACGAGTGATGGTAATATATAAGTAATTTATCCAACAAATCTGTTTTACGTTTGGCATCAGACTCACACATAGGAAGATTTCCAAGTTTGACATCATGCCTTCACCGACCCTAAAAACCTTTGAAAACTATAATTAACAATTATGTTTCTATGTCTTTATGTTTCTATGTTTTTCAATATTGAAAACATAAAAAGATCCGCCTAATTGTAACTAAGGCCTTACAAATAATATTAAACTTATTATAAAAAAGAATGGTTAAAACTTCTTGAGTTTTCAAAACTGGCGTTAAGGAGCTTACTGTCCACTAATGAGCGCGAATTCATATCTTAAAAAATATGAACGTAATATTGAAAAAGCAAAACAATTTTAGTAAAACTGAATAAAAAACATCATCATTTAATATTCCCTCAAAACAAAAAGTAATTTTATTTTGGTATTTATTCGAAAATGCCCACTTTTGCTACCTAAGGAGATTTGCCGTTGCTGGTTTGCCTGACTTGATTTTACCCGTAGTTAGATAGTCAGTCCTGTGTGCGGTCCGGATGACATTTGATATCCGGTTCTGTACCCGTGTGAAGAACACAATCACATTTTTTTATTCAATAAGGTCTGTCTGGCCGTATCTACAAGTATTAAACCTTTTATTTTAGCTTTGCGAAATTTACTTCTCCGAACCGTGAAAGAGCATCTATTCAAGGTGAGATCAATATGCTCGGGCTCAATGTTATATATTTGTAAAATGATGTTTATCGTTTTATCATAGGTAAAAATCATACCTATCGTTTCACTGTTACTCAACATAGAGTATATATTTAACCTGAATTTTATTGACATGAAATGCTATAAAAACATGAATTCTATAATTTTTGTTCGATTTCTGTATCAAAATTGAAAATATTATGCAAAAATACGCTATAATTATATACTCATGCTTTTGCTATAATAATTATGATAATGCTATAAGCATGTAACCCAACCAACCATTTGCTGATTGAAATACAGAGCGCCATCTATTGGCGTTAAAGAGCTATATTTGCTCTTCAACGCTATAGCTCCATCTGTTGATCGGTCAGGTAAAACAAATTAGAAATCGTATGAAGGGCGATCAATATCTTTTGGTATTTTTTTTGTAAACTACCCGCGACAACTTTGTCAATCTGCTCGTCAATTTTGGTTTTAGTATTTGGTCAGAACTAAAACCCAAAAAAAACTAATTTAGAAAATTGTCACGAGTAATCTAAATTAACTGTGAAGCTACGGTTTCGTAACGATGATCCAGATTTGTTGCTTTTGCTGTTGTATGTGTATTTATCCATTATTATCTTGGGTTGATCCTGCTGATTTTGGCATTGCATTCCTCATGCTTCAAACTGAAATACAAAAGCATATGCAAGACTTTAAAAGAACCAATGCGTGTATGTGTATGTGAAAAAGTTTAACCTGACCGATCAACAGATGGAGCTATAGCGTTGAAAAGCAAATATAGCCCTTCAACGCCAATAGATGGAGCGCTGTATTTCAAGCAGCAAATCCGTGCTAAAATTTCTAGAGCTTGTCCGGGCCACTCTTGCGTTTGAGCTCAGACGACGGCTCGTGGCGGCACGCGGGGCAGACTTTTTCGACCCTCGCGCTATTCTAAATTGTTCTTTGGGTTGGGGAAGAATAATTTTAGTACAGTGCTAAGCTCCAACAAATCTGTCCCAAAGAATAATTTTTATACATCGCGCCCACTGGGCCAAATTGTACGAATAAGCAAGCTGTCAAACAGATCAGCCTATGATTTCCATGTGTGGATATGTGCGTCGCCACGAGTCTGTGTGTCAGTCAGTTGTAATCGTATGCTCGACTTGTGTAGTTTTGTACCTAGTGTGATTTGGCAAAGGGAAGCTTAAGAATGATCTGTTGAACTACAAACCGAAAATGAGGAACCTGCTGCTGAGAATGTTTACCTATGAGTAAGTAAAATCATACAGACTGAAAGAAACGCTTGATTTCCTAACATTTCGATATGCAGTATCGATGTACTTTTAAAACAATTTCAGACCCGAATGCAGCATCCAGATCTCGGCGAAGGCGATGATTGGACGAGTCAACATGATGCTGAAGAAGAGACAACATCTTCCCGCGATCTGAGACACACCATGGACCGGAACATGGAGCATTACAATTTGCCACAACAACATGCTAACTACGATCATCGGTGAACACATCGACAGAGTGAAAATGGAATCGAAAATGCATAAAAAACGTTTGTATGTATAGACATGTGTATAGTAATTGAAATGCAAAATGTAAATAAATAATATATATTCACTAAATCGCTTGAATTAATTAATTTTAATTAATTTTAGAAAGAAAAACATATTATAAAAACCTTGAAGGATAACAACCTTGGGTTCGGATTTTGACAGCCGAATTGTACGAATAGATCTTCTTGTTCGTACACCTAACGTACAACAACCCTAATCGGTATACTTTTAAGGTTTTTGTGCCGCCAGGGCGGGGCTCGATCAAGTCCGCCTCGAGCTCCGCCCCAGAGGTTTGCACATCCACGGCATTTGTCTCTGGCCTTACATGGGCTCGATCACGGTTAGATGATCGAACTCAAACATCTTTCACACTGTTTTTACACTTGTCGAACTCGCAGCGAACTAGGTTCGAACTTTTGATGAAACACAATAGAATTCGCATGTTCGCTTGTTCGACGTGTGTAAACAAGTTCGCTTGCCCTCTGCTCTTCTTGTCCTGTCATTTGCTTTGAAATGTCAAAAGTTCGACGTGTTCGCTGCGAAAGTTCCATCGCTTGCGGGAATAAGTTCGATGGAGAAAGTTCGATAGGTGTAAAAACAGTGTCAGATGATGAATTTTGTGTTTCTGCCGCTATGACACTGTACGCACGTTATTCATTGATCAATTCACTCAACACTTCTGCAACATGATTTTATACGATAAAACATGGAGCGACCAACGTGTACTTCAAATCCAATCAATGATTGGTTTGCATTTCAGGTTCATTCACGCTGCAAAATGTATTTATGACCATGCAAATTTGGACCGAGCAAATTCATAACTATGCAAAAAACGAAAGGCTTGG
The DNA here is from genome assembly GCA_002091835.1 of Anopheles maculatus. NCBI lineage: Eukaryota > Metazoa > Arthropoda > Insecta > Diptera > Culicidae > Anopheles > Anopheles maculatus. Next base: position 3,579 of record KZ064404.1, on the reverse strand, counting down.
ACGACGCACCAAAACTGCACCAGTGGCACAAAATCACGAAATGTCAAAATTTCGACTCAAATTTCGACTCAATTTCGGCCGCCGAAATTTTTGACAGCTCCCTTGAGCTTGAGTCGAAATTTAGGTCGAGAATCAGTTATCTTTTTAAAATTTCGTCTCGAGAGAGTCGAGAGAGATAACGAGAGTGCGAAAAATATATTTCTATTTTTGTTCGTGTCTTGCTCTCTCACAGCCTGCTACGATTTTCGTACGCGCTGAAACTTTTTTCTACTATGGTAATTTGTAAAGTAGCTATTTGAGATTTGAAGTAGGAATTGTACTGTCAGTTGTATGGTTGTTCTGTCGTCGTACCGATTGCTCTTTGAAAGCCGTAGTAAAGACGTGCACTAGAAATCGGTTTTGATTTAAGCACAAGTGGTGCTTTTTTATATAAATTTATCTCTCACGGCGGTATGGTTTATTCTCCAGAGCATGCTCTTCTACCAAATGTATGAGTGCAAGTGGGAACGGTATAGAAATTTGATCGAAGCAACCGAGTTATCACTCTCACGTTTCTAAAAATGTCTCTTTGGGATGATGATTAAATATACGCGAGAAAAGAACAGCACATCATTTCCGAATGAGAGAATAGGAAAGAAAACCGCTGGCGAGAGTCAAAAACAATTGAAGGGAGAAACGTATGAAATAGGGGGAAATCACGAGTGGAAGGGGTACTGTCATACAAAATAGAGTCGAAAACCGTCAAATTTGCTACTGGTGTGCCCGAAATATCTGTTGGGCTACGCAGCGAAACTGTATAAAATGTTTTTTGGGGAGTGGGTAATTTGTTGGGTTTTTTTTAATCTCCGTATAAAACATTGTACTAAAACCGACAATATCAATTAGATCCCACGATAGATGGCGCTGTAACACGGTTATAATTATTTCCTGTTGGCGTACAGAAAATACATCGATAAAGCATAGTAAAGACAAGCTCAGGAATAATGTTAATACATTTTAAGAAAATTTAACATACAATTTACCACGCACTGGTCATTCAACTTCAAGCAAAGTGAATCCGGGTTGTGTTTTGCAAGGAACTATGGGACTCGATTTACGGCATTTTTCATTATTCAGCGCTGTTGACAGTTGCCAAAAGTCAACGTGACATTTTGTTAATCATTTTGCAATACACACACACACACGCCCAACACACACACACACACACACACACACACACACACACGTTACGCACACGTTAACACTTGTTTCTTATTGCAAAACCACATGTGAAAGTAACCTTAATTGTCCCGTAAATGTCTGGTTTCTCTTTAACTTTTTAAATCGCAGAGAGAATTATTCGTGACAAATCCACTGCAAAGCCCATCGTAAGTGTTGTCAATCGTTAGATCTGTAAGTCGATATCGATAACGAAAAATACGTGGGTTCGTAACTGGACTAGCTTGCCCGCAGCGAGTTGGAAGGCTGAATTGCAGTACAATATGACGGAATCCATGTGGCATTATAATACTGTAAATCGTGACACAATGGCATACAACAAAAGCCGACCCAACTATTAATCCAGTTACTGCAAATCAAGTGCGTTAACAAAAATGAACAAAACTATGTATGCAAATCGTGTGCACTGTGTTAAAAGGCGGAGTAAAATCCCCCGTAATATTGTACCGCTATCTATAGGATGTGCTTAATCACCTAACTCCAACAAGTTTTTTTAGCAGGCCCCTAATCCACGATTTGCTCTAAGAAGAAAAAATGGAAACTATGAATGAGAAGTGATCCGCGAAAAAGGAAAGCATTCCTTTCTTTTATCAATTTTTACCGTACGATGAGACCATTTTTCATAGCTACAAAAAGCTAAGCAAAAAGTTCGATAGTGTGCGAGAGACGTATCGAAATTGGCCTGTTATGACAGGTCACGAACACACGCAAGCATTTGTGTAAATGATATGACAGCAGCTACGAGATTACTGAAAAGTAGAATTGCTAGGTTGTACAAAAAGAAAAAAAGGGAAGAAACATCGAAGAAAAACCCCGTCAAGTACAACTTTACGTCATTTGTGCCACGAAAGACATTGTGTTAATTTATTACTACCTACAATTAACTAACGTATTCTGCTCATTTTAATGTATGTTCTGTTTTCTTTTTGGGATTGTTTCACTGCACGCGGCTGCTCGGGTTTTATAATGTAGTGCATGAATCAGTCGTTCGCACAATAAAACTACACCTTCGTTGACTGCAAACTCCGTACCCTAAATACGCCTTGTCTCAACATAACAGCCGCAGTTAATGATCAGCAATACGCTGTAACACAAAGGAAAACCGTAAACGTGTCGTGTGAAAGTATATACATACATATATACGTTCACAATTTGCAAGCTGCAACTTTTGTACGTCCGTGATTGAAATTTTTTACTATAAAAGACAACAAACCAGTTTAGCAACATGTCTTTTGATGAGACATCGGCGGATCGTAATGTGGAGATTTGGAAGATTAAAAAGCTTATTAAGAGCTTGGAAATGGCCAGGGGGTAAGTACCAGATATCATCCATTCAACAATCGTGAGCATCCTGATAGAATCTGAATGGTCTATTTTCATTGCAGTAACGGGACGAGTATGATTTCGTTAATCATACCACCGAAGGATCAAATTAGTCGTGTGAGCAAGATGTTAGCAGATGAGTTTGGAACCGCATCAAACATCAAATCCCGCGTAAACCGTTTGTCCGTGCTCGGCGCTATTACGTCTGTTCAACACAGATTGAAACTTTACACCAAAGTGCCTCCTAATGGATTAGTGATTTACTGTGGTACGATCGTTACTGAAGAGGGCAAAGAAAAGAAGGTCAACATCGACTTCGAGCCGTTTAAACCAATCAATACCTCCCTTTATTTATGTGACAACAAATTTCACACTGAAGCATTAACTGCACTTCTTGCCGATGACAATAAATTTGGTTTTATTGTGATGGATGGTAATGGGGCTCTTTTCGGCACGCTACAGGTACGTGAGCTAAATGCTGAAATGTCAGAACATCGAGAGTTTCTCCATATTATAACCCTTAACTCTGTTATCCTTTTGTTTCAATCACTCTAGGGGAACACTCGCGAAGTGTTGCACAAGTTTACTGTCGATCTACCGAAAAAGCACGGTCGTGGTGGTCAGTCTGCGTTGCGTTTTGCGCGATTGCGAATGGAGAAACGCCATAACTATGTGCGTAAGGTAGCTGAGGTTGCCACACAACTGTTCATTACGAATGACAAACCCAATATTGCTGGGCTGATTCTAGCCGGTAGCGCTGACTTTAAAACAGAACTGAGCCAGTCTGATATGTTCGATCCGGTCGGTTGATTATAGTATGTTGCCTGCCTAAAACTGGAAATAAGGGAATGATTTTTCTACTTTCTTTATAACAGAGATTGCAATCGAAGGTTATCAAGCTCGTCGACGTTTCTTACGGAGGAGAAAACGGTTTTAATCAGGCAATCGAGCTGGCAGCTGAATCGTTACAAAATGTGAAATTCATTCAAGAGAAAAAGTTGATCGGTAGATACTTTGATGAAATATCGCAGGTAAGCT
>LULA01016928.1:0-17411 GCA_002091835.1 Anopheles maculatus | reverse complement strand
TACTTTTACGTATTAGTAAAACAAAGTTAAGGAACAGATGATTTCTTCTTACATCGATATTTGTGTGGCAGAATTCTCAACATGCTTACCTGTTTTACGGCTAAAAGAACAAAATGATCGAAATCCGGAATGATCCGGCGTTTAATTTAAGCTTTTCATACGTGGGATGGAGGGTTTATCGCACACTTCCGACGTCTAAGCCTAACGGAGAGCGTAAAATGCGCACTGTTTCTCTGAGCACTTTCGGTTATTGGGTGTGTACGCGGTTAAATCGGAAATCAATAGTTTACGTTCTTTCGTAGGCATTGCCGAAGCAATACATACAGTCAGCACTTCACCGGGTCGTGCCTGATGAGGGGTTGATTTTCATTTTTATGGCAGTTTTATGCATACATATGTCGTGTGTTTGGGCACAGGGATGCGGGCGAACCAATCTCGAAACATTCGATAGAACGAGGAAGCACAGCGGCGGTTCGGAACGAGATGAAATAGTCGGCCGGGTTTAATAATGTGTAAAATATAAATATTTCGATTTTGTGGTTATTGCAAAGAATGAAATGCGGACGGATTTTTATTTAGGCTGCAGCGAACGAATCGATTGATTTTCAATTTAACCGTGTGGTGTTGTAAAATCCAGCATCATTTGGAATTGGACTCTAAGTTTTTTCGGAGCTTTCGGGTGTGTTCAACCCGTCCGATACCGAGCGACGAAAGGATGCGTATTTTACAGCTTTGGACTTTGCACAAGGCGCCCACCAGACGATGAGGAAAGTGAGAAGCTTAAAGTTTAATAGAACGCTGCCAGAATTCTTAGTGAGGCGCGAAAGATACCCGCATAGCGTCAAAAGCGGTGAGGCAGATTGCTGCTGATGCTATTTACGTCGCTGGCAAATTCCATCATCATCATCATCATGATCATCCTCAACGCCGTATCATCGTGGTCATGATTCGAGCTTCAAATTCGGTGGTTCCGTCACGGAATCATACACGGTGTTTGTTTCGCCCTTCAAGCGCAAAATGGGGAGCTTAGGGCATAAAGTATTGTGTGTGGCCTCTACCACGGCAAAGAACACTGCGGAGAAAGAACACTCGGACAGGTTTTGTGTATGTGTGTGTGTGTGTGTGTGTTCGGGGGCCGAGAAGTTTGGAAGTAGCAGTGTGCCGGTTGAAAATGATAAATTATGCTCCGCGCCTTTCGAGAGGTCTTATCATCGTCGTGATAATCATCATCATCATCAGCAACAGCTCGGGAAAGGGTTCTCGGTCTCGGAAGGATGAATTGAGCGGTTTTATTGGAAAGACTTGTATACGACTTGTGTGCGGGTTGATCATAATCACTGCAGTTGGAAAATCGCGTGGTTACCACCGGCACAAGCTCAATTCATGATATTTTTATCGCGATTGGGATAGGGAGATGGAACGCCGACCGCGCCAAGGTAGGTCGTCGGTTTCGTGGCCAATGTCGTCGTGCGTGTTATGTGAGCAAGAGCGATGAGACAGCGTTGGTTGGGAACACAAAATTGAGATGTAACATGAGAGTAGTATTTTGTTACCACCGTAGCGTGGCGGATAAGTGTTTGCGATTGATTAGCTTTTATGTTGAAAACTTTTTGTGCCCACCAGCTCCAAGTGCACATAATTTTGAAGCGGAGAAATAAAAAAGCGAATGGTGGTTCGTTTAATCGAAAGCTTTAAAAAGTTTTAGAGAGTTCAGAATGTTTAAATGTTGTAAATCGAAATGTTATCAAGTTCAGACACAAAATGCATGCTGGTCCAATCGTGTCAATGAACCAGGACCAGAGGGTAATGCACGATCAAACTGCAATGTAATCCTTTGACAGGACACATACATATTTCGTTGATCCATGCTGTTGCTCCTGCTGTCAAAAATTTGTCTGGCAGCAAGGAAATTAATTAAACTAAACTGGAGATCAGTCTGCCACCTTGCTTAAGCAAGTGACAAAAACGCATTTTACATCACACCAAACTCCTAAAAAAGCGAACTAACCCAGGTGGATCATTTACATGTCGCAGAATGTTACGGTGTAGTGGCCACGTGAAAAGCGGATAAACATTCTAAACAACAATCTTATAGTGGCAGACGACGTACACATTCACATGGACACACATTTTCGTTCCATTGGCCGCATCATGCTCTGTTCGCACGGGCTGTCTGTCGGTGTGGTGCGAGTACGGACCGCTGGCATGTTACGCATAAGGACGTGTAGATGCATTTACGGTTAACGCTCAGTTTGCGTGGCATTACGCGTTCGATTGTTCGCTGCCGGCGCAAAAACGAGTGGCGCATTGTCGCCCCAGTCGCGGGTGCCGGGTCTGGTCTGCCGCAGCGACGGTCTCGCTCTCGGTCGTGAGGTTAAAATGAACGGTTCCAATGATCCGGCACTAAGCCGGGAAACATAGCGTCGGAGCAGTTCAGAGGCTTCCGCTTAGGACCGATTCAACCGTATCGAACTACCGCCGCGCACGCTTGTAGTTGTCGCTGTCTATATGGCCTCGTTAGTTGGCAAAGGTGCATTTATGCACCTCGCCCTATCACTTTGCTGGTTGTTTGGTTTTGCGTTAAACCTTTCTTGATATATGTATAGGCACGTTTCCCGTACCGAAAAAGACAGTAAGCACGTGGCAAAGAGCAAAAGCGAGAGAGACAGTAGGGGGATTATACGTTTTAAATGGTGACATATACGGCAACAACACGCTGACTCTCTCTCTCTCTCTCTCGCTCTCTCTCGCTCTCTCTCTTTCTCTGTCTCTCTTTATTTTGGTTAAAATGACATCGACGCAAAAATAACAACATGCGCCAACAGCGAGAGAAGTGTCATTATCAAAGGAAACAACCAGCGGGTACGATCGATGGAACCGGAACTGCATTGCAATGCACGGAGCACCGGGACTAGAGAAGGTGGATTAGCAATAAATCAACCGAAGCCAATGATGACGATATGGTTTGAATGGTTGTACTTCCGACATTTGGCATCATTCTTGGGATTATGACCTTCCACGCTGCGCTGCTCTCGTTCGTGCCGTTCGCGTACGAGACGATATGAATGCGGCAAATGTTCGAACCAATGTACACATCTGTGGCGGTTGTGTAGTAAATAATTTCCCAAAATGAACAAAAGCAAACTTTAAAAATTCTCACTATAAGGTAGGGGAGCGAAAGAGTTCAACAGCAAGGCCGAATGAACGAGGTAGCGGTATGTATAAAGATAAAAATAACATAAAAATGAAAATCAACCCCTCATCAGGCACGACCCGGTGAAGTGCTGACTGTATGTATTGCTTCGGCAATGCCTACGAAAGAACGTAAACTATTGATTTCCGATTTAACCGCGTACACACCCAATAACCGAAAGTGCTCAGAGAAACAGTGCGCATTTTACGCTCTCCGTTAGGCTTAGACGTCGGAAGTGTGCGATAAACCCTCCATCCCACGTATGAAAAGCTTAAATTAAACGCCGGATCATTCCGGATTTCGATCATTTTGTTCTTTTAGCCGTAAAACAGGTAAGCATGTTGAGAATTCTGGTGTGTGTGTGTGTGTGTGTGTGTGTGTGTGTGTGTGTGTGTGTGTGTGTGTGTGAGAGAGAGTGTTGGTATAGGTATTCCTGTTTGGCGTCGACATTCAAACACAAAACCCTATGGCCCGCATTCAAAAGAAATATACAGCAGGGACGGGGACGCGAGCGGAGGTTTGAAGGGTAGGCAGGATCTGCGCTCGCTATCCCACTTTCCCGGGAGAACCAATGTGGCACTCCGAATCCGATGTGAACGGATGTGAATTTGCCAGCAGAGAAACGTGATCTCCTCAAATATTAGCCTTATGCCACTTGGTACTGTTTCTTTACTACCCCGAAGGACCTGCTCTCCCTTGCACCAACCGGAATGTGGTGAAGCCGGTGTCGAGGAGGGCCAAGGAAAAGGTGGACCCTGTGAATAGGGAATAGGGTAAAAAAGTCAAGCTTCGAAAATGCAATATGTGCCGGTGTGAGGCAAACGTACCCTGAATACTCAATCTCCCAGCAACGCTTTCTTGTCCGGGCTTGTGCTGTCGACAAGCGGGCAAACCGTACGACGCAACATTTTCTACAAAACGCCAAACGTAATCGTGCATCACCAGCTGTGTGCTGATGGTTGCTCGTGTTGATTTCGCCAGCCGATGTACCAAGAACCTATGCGGTAAATATATTTTCTTAAAATTCCACATCAGGCGTCAACGACACCACAGTCCCGCCGGAGCTTACAGGTCACGCCGACCGAGCGCCTAGGACATGCTCATTTAATTTGTTTCCTTTTTTGTGTTGATTTCGCCAGCCGATGTACCAAGAACCTATGCGGTAAATATATTTTCTTAAAATTCCACATCAGGCGTCAACGACACCACAGTCCCGCCGGAGCTTACAGGTCACGCCGACCGAGCGCCTAGGACATGCTCATTTAATTTGTTTCCTTTTTTGTGTCGCTGGGTGGGTAATTAGATTCCTTCATTATGTCACATGAGACTCCCGATATGACAACAACAAAAAATCTTCGGGGCTTTTCCCATTACTAATTGAGTTGAGAGGACTCTCTCAACTTGATCCACCTTAAAGACCGTCCCGGTGCGAAGGTGCTTGGTGCCTAATTGAACTGCGTCATATAAATAATGGTCATTGAATGGAAACGAAACGGTTGCCATTCATCAACAAATCGCCAACGCTTCGACAGACGTAAAGTATCGCCATAAGTACTACTCATACCGTTCATCGTCTCACGGTCCGCATCCCACAACCACGTGACCGCGTCAGCTACCAGGCGTCTCCATGGTACACGAAACTAAATCTTTCCCGGCGTGGCAAGAAAGTAGCATCTTATCCGTCTGGTGCGTTGTGCCATTTTCAGTACCAATTGCTGCTGTGTCTATCTGTCTTACTTGAACCTCACTGGCCCTTCCTTCCTTCCTGCCGTTCTTACCCATCCCTCCTGCGGATTCGCATCGTCCCATAAGGTGATTAGCTAACTAGCAACATGGTTTTCGATGCTTTGCCACAAAAGGTCGACCCAGAGACGCGAGCCCGTTCGGCATTCGCATCACGTTCAGTCGGTAACCTTCGTTTGTTTCGTTTCAGAAATCATTGGTTTTTCGAAATCGCTCTCCAGATTTTTCTCCCTGCTAGAGCTCTGATTGGTTTCGTATGCATTCCAAAGCAGCCCCGAATCGGAAATGGGAAACGAAGAAGAAAAAAATGCAGGGTCGGAAAAGAGAGAACTCATGATTGGGTATGATTAGGAGGTGAATCTCAAGATGCAACTACATAGGTCCATCACTGCGAAAACGAGGCCATGCACTAACCCATGCATGTCACCGTCGCTCGATCATAACCTGTTCGATCGATTTTCTGCTGATTGCATCGTACGGTCGTTCGGCAGCGACTCATTCCAGCCTGGGACTAGATTTTTTTCATCCTATCCTGAGCTTTGCCTCCTTTCCATCGGCCACTACCCGGGCGGAAAGATGCCTTCGAAATGCGCTCGCATGTACACTTCACCGGAAATGTCAGAGTGTACGCCTCTGCAAAACCGCATAACCGGAAAGAGAAAAATTCAACCTGCCGAAAGAGAAGGGCTGTAAGGTACGGATACGTAAACAGCTGCACCCATACCGCAACCACAGATTCGCATCGGTTCGGGTTCTTCTGGACCATTCAAATGATCGTTAGCAGAACATTTGCGCATAACGCTTTGTATCCACCGTGCAAGGAACGAAACCGAAGCCAGTGCTAGTACCACAGCAGCACACAATATTAAATTTGTAATGCAATAACTCACTTTACTTTGGTGCGGGCCCAACTGCCCACCCGGCCTGGGTGTGTATATGCGCTCGTAATATTAAATTCAATAGAAGTAAAATTTTTACTCGGCTTCTCGAAGTCATAACGGAAAAATTAAACCGCACTCTCGAACGCTCGGTAGCGTTCACGGGGGATGTACCCTGACCGTAAAGGGAATGCTTTTGATTTCCGGCGTTGCATTTAGAATCCCAGAAGCGCACACGAAATCGAGATTATGTGCTCCCTGAACGTAACCATACATAAGCGATGCAATGGTTTCTTTCACCGCGCACCCAACCGTCCGAATGCTTGCTTTCCCTTTTCCACCCGGCTCGGCGATCGTGAGTGTACTTTGCACAGCAAAACCCACCGGGAAACACCAATTCACAAAACGGGGTAGGTGGTCGGTCCGCCCTCCATTCGCATGCATCACGTGCAGCCACGAATACGGCGTCCATACCGTCGAAGAAACATGGGCGGGATTGCGGGGATTCGAATTGAGATTTTTGGGACCAACTTTTAGCAAGTACCCGCGCACTCTTTGGCGGTTCCAGAGGTTGGCAGATTCCTGAGACATTCCTGCGGTGCCCCGTTCCGTCGCGTTTTTACACCGTGCATGGCCATTTTCATAATTCAGAGGAAATACCTTTACAGATTGCGCAATAAGCGTGTATAAATTATAGCACAAAAAACGGGGGAGGAGGCCATGTGGGGTGAGGAAGGGGCTGCATTTGAATTTCGTGCACGGAACAACTTTCCTGATTTATGCACCCAGAAGTGGCACTGACAATATATTAAATTCATAAATAAGTTTCCCCGGGAATCAAAGCGCCACCGTCTCATCGGGAAAGTGCTCGAGTTTCCTGTGCATGGGAGCCGTGATTTCTGACATTGCAATTTAAAACTGCTCCAAATTCGTTCTTCCTCCATGCGGTCCCCTCATTCAACTGTCCTTCTATGCGTTCCTGTGCTAGAGCGCGCGCTTGGCCAAGCATTTTAGCCCGCAAGAATACAAAACCACCGTACCAAAGCCATAGGTCGGTGCAGTCATTCGTTCGGAGAAGACGTCTTGCATTGGAGAGTTCTTTTTTCCTGCACCTCAGCAGTGCCAGTCGATTCGCTCTCTGGGCCTTTTCTATGCAAACCGGTCAGCATCGTTGGTCGCAGAAAGGCAGCACGCGGGTGTGTATTATAAATTCACCACGACCTGCATAAACAATACCCACCCGGCATAGTCCACAATTTAAGCCAGCCCGTTGCCCCCGAAGGAACGGATTCTGTTTTGATTCAAATATTTATTCAACTGTTCAGCCGCCGTTCTACTATCATAGACAAACACTACCCCGTGAGGCGTGTCCCTCAGGGTAACTGCAAACCTGAACGGCGCAAAATTACCGTCAATCTTTTCGGATACTGACTCCTAAGGTGTGCTGTGCTCTCAAGCGTTTACCACCAACCCAATTCTGCGGCCCCAAGAAAATATACTTTCGTGTCTGATCGCTTTTACACGCCGTGACATGAAAATGCGCCAGCTCAAACACGAATCGCCAATAAACGATCGATTAATGAATTTAAAATATTCAATAATAACGAACATTGAGCTCCACAAGTGCCTCGTCGTAGTTCGACAAGGGGCAAAAAGAGGAATTATTAATAATTTCGGTCCATCGCAAGCCTACGAAAAGCTTATGGCGAGCACACGAATACCACACGAACAGCTCGCGGGACTGCGACGGAGCGAAGCAAAGAGCAAACGAAAGATAGGAAAACCAGCGGAGAAAACAAAGCATTGACACACATTTTACACATGTCGCGTGGCGCAATTTCCTGCAGATCGTACTCGCCACCATAAAATGCGGTGCAATGTGTTATTCATCATAAATTAATTTGCTTCAAAAGATGTACATACCGGCTCACACATACACAGTGCCCTACGAACACGTAAACCCAACCGACCTGCCCAATTCATGTTCCGGACATCGCGCGTCTCACGGTTCGACCATATTGAAATGAGATAAATGAACATTCCGAATCCATTTTCGAGCATGTTCTCGATCGTGCTCCAATTCAGGAGCAGCAAGCAAAACAAAAGCGAAAGAGGAACAATACCCCCCCGCGTGGAAGTTTGGCACCAGCGGTAATACGTACTCATGATGTACTGATATTTTATGTTTTTATGTTATTTTTATCTTTATACATACCGCTACCTCGTTCATTCGGCCTTGCTGTTGAACTCTTTCGCTCCCCTACCTTATAGTGAGAATTTTTAAAGTTTGCTTTTGTTCATTTTGGGAAATTATTTACTACACAACCGCCACAGATGTGTACATTGGTTCGACCATTTGCCGCATTCATATCGTCTCGTACGCGAACGGCACGAACGAGAGCAGCGCAGTGTGGAAGGTCATAATCCCAAGAATGATGCCAAATGTCGGAAGTACAACCATTCAAACCATATCACACACACACACACACACACACACACACGCTTGCACCAAATCGTTTGACGCATGTCTACATGTGTGTGCGAGCATGTGTATGTGTACAGTCGTTACTTGTTGGTCATGCATGGCCCACACGTTTCATCCATAAATATTCAAGCTCATATTCCCTTGGTACGGCTCAATGAAGGAAACATAAAATGTCATCTATCTTCAAGCAAATAATCTTCCTTTTTTCATTTGCCACTTGGGAATAGAATTTGAAAGGCGATAGGATGGTGCAAAAGAAAGCATGGCGAGTCGTAGGTCGCCACCATTTCAAATGGCAAGGACAGCGCGAGGAGACGGGACGTGTAGCGATGAATGATGCAGAGATGGAAGCTGGAAGGACGAAAACGGACAACGGCAAAAAGGAAAAAAGCGGGATTCGAATAACGAAAACTTCTACATGAAAGTGTTGGAGGCACGTTTTTCCCTTGGATAAAGCAAATATGTACACATGCTTCCATTTATTTGTCCACTGTGTAGATATGATTCTTGCTGCTATTGCTGCAGCAGCTTAAGACTGCCACTTCAATGACGTTTGCACTGCACACCGGTAAATAGCCGTAGTACGTGTGCGGTTTGTAGTATCCTGTTTGCTGTTTTGGTTCCGTTCGACCGGAAGCCTTTACCGATGGGGTCTGGTGATACGAGGTGACGGAGACTGTTGGGACGGGGAGGTTGGGAGTGTGGGGGGGGTGAAGGATGGGACGTAATGATTGCTTGTGGGGAACGAGATGTACATATTCCTCCGAACAGGAACCTATCTGGGCCACGGCTGACCCACCTCGCCCCTCTTTAGCCCTTGGGCCCTACCTCAGCGACGGCCCGTTCGGGTTGGTTAGCTGCCCTCCGGTTTCTCCCTTGAGGAATCGAATATCATGCTGATCAAACAATCTGTCAGGGACGCTTTCGTTGTCTCTTTTGTGCACTACTAGGAACACTGAGCCGAACCTGGGCAGCTGGGATGAAATGCGTTCATGTGTGTTGTGTGCGTGTGTGTGTGTGTGAGTGTGTATGTGTGACGCTAGCAGCATGAGCTGGGTGTTCTTGAAGATCTTGATATAGTTGGAGCACCCTACACCGTTCATGCACATTCCGGTTTGGGACAGGTCCGCTCTGAGTTTGGTCTGACTCGGAGTTTGGCTTTGGAAATGAAGTGATTATCTATTGCATTATTTAGCAAGCCTCCTTCATTCCATTGAATGATTCGATTAAAGATACTGAACCTTGGGCACCGGGCAAACGTGGCCGGACGGCTGGGTCGCTTCGTCGTAGGTAGTTCGTGCAGCACCAAGCGATGAAAAAGTGTGCTTTATTTGAACTATATATTCGGACCAGCGTGGGAGATGTCATCTCAAGAATGCTTCATCTTCTTGTACGGTGTTTGCAGAGATTTGTCTTCGTAAAACCATGCAAACGCATCGGAACGTCACGCCAAAAACTGTCAGATAACCGGTGACACTTTGTCCATCCAAGGGCGGAGGTGGACCTTAAATCGTGCTTCACTGTTAAAGTAAATGCAGCCTGACAGGCCGAAACGAGTCACGAGCGACTGGGCTGGGTGGGCTATGCGCTGCGGCTGTCAAGAGTCTGAACGGTTTTTCTAGCTTGGCTCAATCCCAACTTCGAAACCGGTTGGAGATGACTCCGTTCGTGTGAAGCTATACATTTTCATCCACTCATCGCATTAGCATGTACGGCTACATTGTTTGTCTCTGGTCTGGAGTCCAGTAGAGTCGAGGCTGAGAGATACTCAGTCTGGCCCCGGCTCAACTAGAAACCAACCTGACTGACTGGACCCGGCCCGGCCGCTTCTGGCGGTGCTTCCGATGCCATTGCAGAGGAAGTTATCACCGAGGGTATCCACATGGTGTGAAGTGAAATATGCGGCATGCGATAGTGTAAAAACGGCGACAAGAGCTTAGCAGAAGATTTAATAAACGCTTTCAAACGAGCCCAATGCGGCTGGGGACCGTATTTCTGTCCGTAAAAGAATGTCACTTTACGTCGTCATCTCGGAGCAGCGTTTCGGTTCTCGCCGACGTGGGCTGGGCCGGAATTTCGGGAATGAAAATCACAACCTTCACCCGGCCGTCAAGTGCGGGCCTCATTGCTTTCCGTGCTGCTGCACTGCAGACGTTGACGTCAGTGGTGGCGCTATAGTGTATGCATGACATGTATTAAATTGTACTACGATGCATAATAGTCGTGTAAGTGGAGATGCTCAGTCATGTTGGATGGATTATGCATTCAGCAGAATTTCTCCGTAGTAATCATTTGTCACTTGTTCGCACGGCAAGAGACCATCAAAACAGAAGCTCGCTCAAAGTGTTGTTTAGTGCTGCGAACAGGCCCGGACAGCGGGACGGTTCTGGCAAACACGTGATTGTCAAAAACAACGAACCTTTTGTATCAACACCGACCCAGAGACAGAGAGTGTATAATTTTCAACGCCAACGACCATTAGGTTTGTTTCGATGTCACTCTTATTGCGCATGCAGTCTCTCTTGCTTGATAGAATGGATGCAAATTCTTTTAGCGTCCGATGAGTCTTCTCCTGGTTCAGTTTTGTACACACACACACGCGGTTCATTCGAATGTAAAAATCTAAAATAAGATGCTTTTGTGGAGGAAAAGTGCGAACATCAAACATCTGGCGAGGCGCTTTACACCACCACCGAAAGCATGTATTTCATTCCAGAAACTACTGGATAATGGAATAAACACACACACACACCCCTGTGCTACCGTAATACATTGCAACAAGGCGCTAAAGATCTCGTCTTGCAGATGTCGGAAACGTGCGAAGTTATGCTGCGTGCCCGGGAATAATGTTCGCCACGGCACGAAACTCGAAACCCCTCGCTGAACTCCGATGGAATTCGTAATAACTGCGTGGTCTCTTCCGAACAATCTCGCTGTTGCATGGCCTATCATATCGCAATGATGGGTGTTTGAAGCGCAACGCGTGTAATTGAAATATTTCCCATGCAGTTTATTAATATTGGTTGCCGTGGAGCTGTGTTGCCAGAACTGCAAGCTTCACTGGTAGGATGTTGGTAAGATGAGGAAGCATTATATTGGTCAGTGTTAAAAAGTGTCTATTAAAGTGAGTTAAAGTTATTAGTCAATAGTTGCTGTACTTTTACGTATTAGTAAAACAAAGTTAAGGAACAGATGATTTCTTCTTACATCGATATTTGTGTGGCAGAATTCTCAACATGCTTACCTGTTTTACGGCTAAAAGAACAAAATGATCGAAATCCGGAATGATCCGGCGTTTAATTTAAGCTTTTCATACGTGGGATGGAGGGTTTATCGCACACTTCCGACGTCTAAGCCTAACGGAGAGCGTAAAATGCGCACTGTTTCTCTGAGCACTTTCGGTTATTGGGTGTGTACGCGGTTAAATCGGAAATCAATAGTTTACGTTCTTTCGTAGGCATTGCCGAAGCAATACATACAGTCAGCACTTCACCGGGTCGTGCCTGATGAGGGGTTGATTTTCATTTTTATGTTATTTTTATCTTTATACATACCGCTACCTCGTTCATTCGGCCTTGCTGTTGAACTCTTTCGCTCCCCTACCTTATAGTGAGAATTTTTAAAGTTTGCTTTTGTTCATTTTGGGAAATTATTTACTACACAACCGCCACAGATGTGTACATTGGTTCGAACATTTGCCGCATTCATATCGTCTCGTACGCGAACGGCACGAACGAGAGCAGCGCAGCGTGGAAGGTCATAATCCCAAGAATGATGCCAAATGTCGGAAGTACAACCATTCAAACCATATCGTCATCATTGGCTTCGGTTGATTTATTGCTAATCCACCTTCTCTAGTCCCGGTGCTCCGTGCATTGCAATGCAGTTCCGGTTCCATCGATCGTACCCGCTGGTTGTTTCCTTTGATAATGACACTTCTCTCGCTGTTGGCGCATGTTGTTATTTTTGCGTCGATGTCATTTTATCCAAAATAAAGAGAGACAGAGAAAGAGAGAGAGCGAGAGAGAGAGAGAGAGAGAGAGAGAGTCAGCGTGTTGTTGCCGTATATGTCACCATTTAAAACGTATAATCCCCCTACTGTCTCTCTCGCTTTTGCTCTTTGCCACGTGCTTACTGTCTTTTTCGGTACGGGAAACGTGCCTATACATATATCAAGAAAGGTTTAACGCAAAACCAAACAACCAGCAAAGTGATAGGGCGAGGTGCATAAATGCACCTTTGCCAACTAACGAGGCCATATAGACAGCGACAACTACAAGCGTGCGCGGCGGTAGTTCGATACGGTTGAATCGGTCCTAAGCGGAAGCCTCTGAACTGCTCCGACGCTATGTTTCCCGGCTTAGTGCCGGATCATTGGAACCGTTCATTTTAACCTCACGACCGAGAGCGAGACCGTCGCTGCGGCAGACCAGACCCGGCACCCGCGACTGGGGCGACAATGCGCCACTCGTTTTTGCGCCGGCAGCGAACAATCGAACGCGTAATGCCACGCAAACTGAGCGTTAACCGTAAATGCATCTACACGTCCTTATGCGTAACATGCCAGCGGTCCGTACTCGCACCACACCGACAGACAGCCCGTGCGAACAGAGCATGATGCGGCCAATGGAACGAAAATGTGTGTCCATGTGAATGTGTACGTCGTCTGCCACTATAAGATTGTTGTTTAGAATGTTTATCCGCTTTTCACGTGGCCACTACACCGTAACATTCTGCGACATGTAAATGATCCACCTGGGTTAGTTCGCTTTTTTAGGAGTTTGGTGTGGTGTAAAATGCGTTTTTGTCACTTGCTTAAGCAAGGTGGCAGACTGATCTCCAGTTTAGTTTAATTAATTTCCTTGCTGCCAGACAAATTTTTGACAGCAGGAGCAACAGCATGGATCAACGAAATATGTATGTGTCCTGTCAAAGGATTACATTGCAGTTTGATCGTGCATTACCCTCTGGTCCTGGTTCATTGACACGATTGGACCAGCATGCATTTTGTGTCTGAACTTGATAACATTTCGATTTACAACATTTAAACATTCTGAACTCTCTAAAACTTTTTAAAGCTTTCGATTAAACGAACCACCATTCGCTTTTTTATTTCTCCGCTTCAAAATTATGTGCACTTGGAGCTGGTGGGCACAAAAAGTTTTCAACATAAAAGCTAATCAATCGCAAACACTTATCCGCCACGCTACGGTGGTAACAAAATACTACTCTCATGTTACATCTCAATTTTGTGTTCCCAACCAACGCTGTCTCATCGCTCTTGCTCACATAACACGCACGACGACATTGGCCACGAAACCGACGACCTACCTTGGCGCGGTCGGCGTTCCATCTCCCTATCCCAATCGCGATAAAAATATCATGAATTGAGCTTGTGCCGGTGGTAACCACGCGATTTTCCAACTGCAGTGATTATGATCAACCCGCACACAAGTCGTATACAAGTCTTTCCAATAAAACCGCTCAATTCATCCTTCCGAGACCGAGAACCCTTTCCCGAGCTGTTGCTGATGATGATGATGATTATCACGACGATGATAAGACCTCTCGAAAGGCGCGGAGCATAATTTATCATTTTCAACCGGCACACTGCTACTTCCAAACTTCTCGGCCCCCGAACACACACACACACACACACACACATACACAAAACCTGTCCGAGTGTTCTTTCTCCGCAGTGTTCTTTGCCGTGGTAGAGGCCACACACAATACTTTATGCCCTAAGCTCCCCATTTTGCGCTTGAAGGGCGAAACAAACACCGTGTATGATTCCGTGACGGAACCACCGAATTTGAAGCTCGAATCATGACCACGATGATACGGCGTTGAGGATGATCATGATGATGATGATGATGGAATTTGCCAGCGACGTAAATAGCATCAGCAGCAATCTGCCTCACCGCTTTTGACGCTATGCGGGTATCTTTCGCGCCTCACTAAGAATTCTGGCAGCGTTCTATTAAACTTTAAGCTTCTCACTTTCCTCATCGTCTGGTGGGCGCCTTGTGCAAAGTCCAAAGCTGTAAAATACGCATCCTTTCGTGGCTCGGTATCGGACGGGTTGAACACACCCGAGAGCTCCGAAAAAACTTAGAGTCCAATTCCAAATGATGCTGGATTTTACAACACCACACGGTTAAATTGAAAATCAATCGATTCGTTCGCTGCAGCCTAAATAAAAATCCGTCCGCATTTCATTCTTTGCAATAACCACAAAATCGAAATATTTATATTTTACACATTATTAAACCCGGCCGACTATTTCATCTCGTTCCGAACCGCCGCTGTGCTTCCTCGTTCTATCGAATGTTTCGAGATTGGTTCGCCCGCATCCCTGTGCCCAAACACACGACATATGTATGCATAAAACTGCCATAAAAATGAAAATCAACCCCTCATCAGGCACGACCCGGTGAAGTGCTGACTGTATGTATTGCTTCGGCAATGCCTACGAAAGAACGTAAACTATTGATTTCCGATTTAACCGCGTACACACCCAATAACCGAAAGTGCTCAGAGAAACAGTGCGCATTTTACGCTCTCCGTTAGGCTTAGACGTCGGAAGTGTGCGATAAACCCTCCATCCCACGTATGAAAAGCTTAAATTAAACGCTGGATCATTCCGGATTTCGATCATTTTGTTCTTTTAGCCGTAAAACAGGTAAGCATGTTGAGAATTCTGCCACACAAATATCGATGTAAGAAGAAATCATCTGTTCCTTAACTTTGTTTTACTAATACGTAAAAGTACAGCAACTATTGACTAATAACTTTAACTCACTTTAATAGACACTTTTTAACACTGACCAATATAATGCTTCCTCATCTTACCAACATCCTACCAGTGAAGCTTGCAGTTCTGGCAACACAGCTCCACGGCAACCAATATTAATAAACTGCATGGGAAATATTTCAATTACACGCGTTGCGCTTCAAACACCCATCATTGCGATATGATAGGCCATGCAACAGCGAGATTGTTCGGAAGAGACCACGCAGTTATTACGAATTCCATCGGAGTTCAGCGAGGGGTTTCGAGTTTCGTGCCGTGGCGAACATTATTCCCGGGCACGCAGCATAACTTCGCACGTTTCCGACATCTGCAAGACGAGATCTTTAGCGCCTTGTTGCAATGTATTACGGTAGCACAGGGGTGTGTGTGTGTGTGTGTGTTTATTCCATTATCCAGTAGTTTCTGGAATGAAATACATGCTTTCGGTGATGGTGTAAAGCGCCTCGCCAGATGTTTGATGTTCGCACTTTTCCTCCACAAAAGCATCTTATTTTAGATTTTTACATTCGAATGAACCCAAATAATATTTGCTCTATTTATGCTTCAGATATCCTTTTTGATCGTGCCGTTTCCATCCCGTACCATTTTGTGGTCCCTTGCGCCCAGGAAGTAGCGAGGATGGCCGATCGGTAAAGACGGATGCCATTACAAGTCTCAGAGAGACAGGCAGACACATCTTTCCATTCAATTCTTCCATCGTGCTGCACGATTCGTGCCGGTGTAAAAGCAGCCAGGGTAAGCATCATCTCGCCCAGGGTCTGGCGTTAGTCTTCGCTGCGCTATCCGTGCTGGTGGCCCATCTATTACGACAGTCGATTCACTGTACGGCGAAAAAAGCTCAAACACACATACACACTCCAGTACCCGTTCGTTTCAATCCCATTCCGGTGTATGAAAGGGAAAAAAGCACCGTCGACGGGTGAACGGAGTTTTATTTAACCACCTAAACGATAGCCAAACATCACTCTCGCCCGCTATATGTACATAATCAGCGAGTTGATTGAAGAATATCGAAGCACACCACCAACCAACGTACCAACCAGCAGCATGCTACCAACCAAGATGGCACGATTTCAGATGAGCTTTCACGTTTTCGAATCCACGAAAAACGGTTTACTCCAGACGGATGGGTATTTTCGCTTAAGCGAGGAATTACATTTTAGTTTGGTCGTGTGGAACACCGCTCGGTACTTTTATTGATTCGGGTTAGGAATTAATAAAGATATACCTAGCCGCTAGTTGACACGTCGGTCATGTGCCACGCCTCGGCTAAACATGCTGATGGCCTTTACACTTGGCAGATAAAAAGTTCTCCGACCGAAAGGTATTCATAACCTGCAGAGAACTTCCCTGCTGTCGCCATTTTCAAAGATAACGGCAGTCAGAGATCGGTTGACCCGGTCCGCTCACGGATACTCTGCCCACGGTTCCCAGGGTGCATAAATCCCACGCCACCGTGTCGACGGGTGGTAGTGGTAACAAACATCCCCAGATCCGCTCTCGCGCTTCCGAACCTCGGTGACAACGGTAGTGGACCTCGAAACGAGTGGAGAACATTTGCGCTCTACCCAGACCCAGTCCGAACGTGTCTTCATCAAGCAACCTCCGTCAGTTTTCCCGAAAATGGGTTCTAATTTGCTTGTATGAGGATCGTCTTTTTTGCCTTCTTCCATCGGGAGCGTATTCAAACAGTGCAAAAATTAATATACCATGCAAAAACAACCATCAGCAAGACCGCCGCCTGTGGCCGCAGAACAGAATCGACGCAGACCGACAGGGATAGGTTTGCTTTGCTTGTTTTGTTGTTTTTTTTTTTGCTCGGTTTATTTTGTTTTGCTGTATTCCACAGCACAAAAGTCTACCTATTAATTTTTAATTTTACTTCATCTGCCAATTCATGTTGCGGCCTGCGTAGCCGCGACGTTCGTGTAACCGACGAGAGCCGGTAAGAAAACAAGGTGGGTAATTCTATCTTTGGCTTGTTAATAAATTAACCATTTTGTCGGCTCGCACCCATTTTGTCGAAAAGCCGCCAGTAAGTAAGAAAAACGGGGGTTTTCGAAGGCCCTAAACATAATAAGAAACCCCAAAGTGCTTCGTCTCAAGCGTTGCTGGTTCGTTTGGCGAAGCGCCGTACGAAAACCCCAAGAAAGTGGAAAAGCAAATATTTAAACAGGCGAGAGCCTGTGACCGCGGGTCGACTTTTACGGAGCCTGTCAACTCGCCAGTCTTATTCTTTGCACTTCATGTTTTCAGCACACACTTTTCTTCTTCCTGTTTTTTTTGTGTGTGTGTGTG
>KZ064402.1:0-16194 GCA_002091835.1 Anopheles maculatus | reverse complement strand
GAGCCGTACCACCAACTCGAACACCGCCAGCAGGGAAAACCATTTTTACGAGACAGCATTAAAATTGAGCCTTTGGTGGTGGTCACGAAGATGGAAATTTTCTTCACAACAATGCGTGTGTTGGTGGTTTTTACTTCTTTTGCGGTTGTGGATGCTGTTGTCGTCCGGAAATGGGTACCGATCGCGTTTGAAAAACAACATCTACAGCAGCGAAAAGAAAAAAAAAGCTTTATGCGCGCAAATCCCACTCGAAGGATTTGATCGCTTGAAGCCCATCCAAGAAGCGGCCATTTGGGCATTTCGTGTTGCTTTTGTTTCACCGGGGACGTCATTATTTTTATGATTTTTATAGCTCTATATCCAACAACAACAGCCTCGCTTCCTGGGATGGTGGGATGCTGTTAGTTGCAGTAAAGCTGTACCCACCGTCAGCTAACCGCACACATTCGTAAAAAAAAAAAATAGGTAAGTGACGTCTACCACTACCAGAGCATCCCCAGATGGCTTCCACCACACAGTCGCACCCTTGCCGAGTCTGACAAGCAACAGGGAATTACTGGTCGTATAATTTTGCGGATGGTGCGCCTTAAAGTGGAGCCTGTGCAATGCATCCAACACAGGGGCGGCTCTTGGCCTTGGCGATAACTTTTCAGAGAAGCCGTCGCATGTTCGTGTTAATAGTTGTTTATCTCCGTGCAAGTCACGGTTGAGCGATTCGCTGAGTGCCGCTGAGTGCCAGACGGCAGCCTGTGGAAGGCAGGATCCTGGCTCCAGGGGGTTTTTCTTAAGAGGATGAGATAAAAGCCCGATGCCGGTCGGTAATCGATGCCCGGACGCGTTAAGAAAGGATGAGGGCACATGTTGCTTTCGATGTAAAATGGTTTATTGTCTGATCTTCGCTCCGAAAGAGCTACAAAATGTAAGATAGCGCGAGCGGTCGTTCCGTACCAAGTAACAAGTGCGCTCCTTGCGCCAGAGCAGTCGGTGTCGGGGAAGCGAAAATCTATGCGATTCCTTTTCCTCTTCTCTCCATTCACCGGACGAGTTCGACTGCAGCTTCAATGATGGAAAGATATGAACCATAACTGATAATGCCTGCGTTGGGAGCGGCAATAAAAATTGCGAAAACTCCGGTTTTTGGGTTGGGTGAGTGAGCTTTTTATTATCGCTAGGACAGTGCCGTTGTAGGAGCGCGTTATCGTGGCTCCGGATTTTTTTTTTATCCTGATTCACCGTGTGTGGCACCGTGTGGTATGCATGGTTTCGTCGGAGCAGAACGAATAGTTATAGCGATGCGCACGCGGTGCATGTGTGCTCGGGTAAATGGAAGTAAATGAACCATTGCACGACCGCACGACGAAGGAGTTTTCTCTGCTGTTCGTAACCAACAAAAAAAAAGTTTAACCATTTTTCAAATGTTCTCGCAACCGCCACCATTCGTCAGGTTCGTTTGGGGTTAGAAACTTGGAGACCGTTCGAAGAGCGATCGTTTCGGGAACTGTTTCATAGTTTGCTTTTTCGAACTGCTTTCCGTAAGATGTTCCTGTAAGAGTTTTTCTGTAATAAATGGGAATTGAGCATGTTTTTTCTATGGTAAAATATAAAACATTGCTTCTTGTTGTATTGTTACTTCAAGCGAGGAAGAAATGATATTGTTTTTGCTAGAAATTTGTAAAGTTTTCTCCCACATATGATCCTCACACCGAAGCAGCTCTCAAAGGCAACGCTCAATAAATAAACAACATAGTGTCGCAACGACCAGTGACGAAAGCAAAGCTTCATTAAAACTTCACTCCGCTGAATCAAATTTCGAAGCACTTCATAAATGTCGCCACGCTAAATGAAACGTAGCGAAAACTTAATTACTCCATCTCTGCACCTTTCTTTCGAAAGGCCGCATCACGGCGATGAAAAGGACATCTCTGGGCTGGCAAAGTGTCGCGCCCCAGCAGCCTGGTTGATAGTTCTACCCCATTTCGATGGTGTGTAATTTTTCGTTCCCGACAGGCAGGCAGTCAGGCAGGCAGGCCAGTACGGTGACTGATAAATTTAGCATTAATTTGTGGCTTCATTCAACACGACGACAAAATCTCCCGGTCCCATGGTTCTCGGTGCCGGTCCTGGTGGCCTAACTCTTTGCTCGACTACCGACTACCGGGAGCGACATTTTCGATCGTCATGCACTTTCGAAACCTCAAAGAAAACGAATGATCATCAACAGATTGTGCTCAATTTTTCTCTGCCTGTGGGTTTGGGGCTTTTGCTGAACCATTCATGCATCCGCTGGGAGGAGTAAATAAATTGATTAAAATCCGCAGCAGCACAAAGCGACGGCAAACCTCGGGTTGGCAAACTTGTTCTTGCCAACCGTGCCGATGCACAACGCAACCGTGCAAGACATTTCCCCGGGAGAAGAAGTTCGTTCTCAATCGATCGGTAGTGTGATGTGAAGATGAAGAGAGATAGGGCAAGCAAAAAAATAAAAAACGAAGACAAACCAAACGGTGACGACGGCGCGAGCCCTGTTCCATACGCCAAGACACTTTCGCACCGTTCAGTGTGGCTAAATGGTGATGGATTGTTGGTGTATGTTCGAATTTAATGACTCAATAAATTGCTTCATTTGTTGCCGGCAAATGAGATGTGATGAAATTTGTTAAGCGTCACCATGAGAGCGATTTAAATGAAAGGATCGAATTTGATTTGCAAATTGAAACGGTACAAGAACCAAAGTTAGTTGATTTTGTGGCTAGCGCGCGCGCGGTTTTCGAATCCTAGGCTGGCTGCCCGAAAACCCGATTGGTCGGCAGGCTGTGGGGAGCCTCATACTGTTGCGCCTAACCAAAGCGCCGTCCCATCTCGCAAAGAAGCTAAGATAAACAAATCAAAATTAAATTCACGTCAAAGTAAACTCGCCGATAAATAGTCAGCAATTGCGATTGGGTCGGCGACTGGGGTAGACAAACAGTGGCGTGAAAACATTTTATTCCGATTTGCATGATTGATGCTCGGAAAGATTTCGCCACCAAACTAAGACGGTCGCGAGCGCATCGATTGGGATTTAGATGAGAGCCAAGAATAAATAGTTCATCTTGTCCGTGCTCAAACAACGCGTTCGGTTTCGCAGAAGCGTTGAATGGTTGTTAAAGATAAACACATCGGTACGAACATCGAAATATTTGGCATGCAGAGGAACACTAAATGCTTCGAAAAGCGGGTCTATTTAGGTTAAATGAGATTGTGTGACGATCGACAAAAGTAAAAGGCGTTTGATTTCTTGTTCGCGTTCTATTAATTTCTATCAAAATATTCTATATTATATGCAACAATTTATAATAAAAACTCTAATTGTAAACCATTTTCAAAACACAATGATCTTCAACTTATTTGATAGTGCTTAGTTTTACAAGTTAAAGCTACGACTAGTTAAAGCTACGTAACTAAATCATGAATTCAATTAGTTGGATTGAGTTTGATTATTGATTCACTCATCTAAGCCTGTCCTATTGTCCCACCTCAGTAGAATGATAGTCTTGAACACTGCGGAACTGATAATTAAAATAGGTATCGTTACGTCTCTCTTAATTTTAGTGTCCGCTCAGAGGCATATAGGTCTGCTTTCTCGAATAATATTATACATCAATTCTTATTCTTTTTTGGCATTACGACTAAGGAAGGTCTTAATCTGTTATATCTAGCTTTCTGAGACATGGTTTTACCCGTAATTGGGTAGTCCGTAATGCGTACGGATTATGCGCACATTTCATGTAGCAAAATCCATGTAGTTAACCTTAGAGTGTGTGGTCAAAATAACTTCCACGTCTACCAGGATGAAACCATGATATAATTAATAAGTGCTCTAAACGTCCAAACTGCTGAATAGGGCAAATGAAATCACGGATTAAATTTATAAGGTTGATCGTACAAGCAAAGCATCGACAGCCTATAATTCAGTTAGTCTTGTTTATCATTAATTTTGTAGCGCTCAGTTCCAAGAACTAGGATTTCGGGTTTCGGGTAGATGTGAATTGTGTAGTTGAATATCTTTAACGAATTACACAGGATTCTTCGACACTCAACGTTGACAGATTGGACGCACAACATATTAGCTAACATACTCATCTAATTTTCTGATCTCCTGAAGATTTGAACTACTAAGGGGGTGCTCACATTTATGGGTCAAATCCTAATGTTTTAAATTTTCTGCATTGAGTTCGATTTGAGATGATGCATGATCAATCCTGGCATATAAGCTTGCCGATAACCAGGGAAACAGATGACCATGGCATATTCCATAACCGCAAACGATCAACGTCAATGATAATAAATAACAATTTCAAAACCGATGAATACTACCAAATAATCGTTATTGTCAAATACTATGTCAAACGATACTACCAAATCATCGTACATCATTACCAAGTAAAAGTATGGTTTGACACTTCATCATCTTGGGAGCATCCTTAAAACTAGTCTAGCGGCAAGGTGTGTGGACCGGTTCATTAGCCGAGGTATTACCGGACCCGATCTTTACATGGTAGCTCTGAAATCATATCTCGTCCTTACCTTCGCCACGATTGCGGGTCTGACTATTCAACTCCAGATAACTTAATTGAAGGAAGCTAAAACAGATAGATCAATCATCTTACGAAGTTTTAAAGCCAAGAAGTACAAAACGAAGAAATTATGTAATCTGTGTGGCCTAGGGAAGCAATAGGTTTAGCATTTCTTCAGTCAAACATTCATTTGAAGTTCCCTTGAACGTTCTGAAAGGAAGTATCAATTCAGCATGGCCATAGAAGTCTTCTTTGTAAATTTTCCGCATATATTTTCAAGATATGCAATGTTTTTGCTAATTTCCTAGTGAAACGCATATATTCAGTTTAATATGCGCGTGGTCCTTGAAGATTCATTTGCCCGCGTTTATACCTTAAGATTACCTTTTGATAAGCATTGTTGCTACTAATGACATCTTACACGATTTTCGATCCTTTTTGGGTGTGTAAAGGTCTTTTTCGTATATGTCCAACAATCCATCCGAACAATGTTCAATTTGTGGAAGCAGTATACGAAAACTACCAACTAAAGTTTACCCGTTCACCTAATACTAGATTTCCTGCCAAACCATATTTCCCAGTGTTGATTTGATTGATGATTTAAAAAATGCTCTCAAAGCGGCATTAATAATATTATTAAAGAAAAACATTAGCAGCCTTAGAGTTCATGAAACTCTAAATTAATTTTCGATTGAATTGTGATTGCAAAGTTTAATCAGACAAATATCATTCCGTTCAAAATTACTCACCAAGATTCAGCAAAAAAAAACTGTGTTTTACTCTACTCTATAATCCAATCTAATGATAGCGAGCTGACATAAACGCATTACGATAGAATTTGGATGCAATAGAAAAAAAAATCATACCAGAACACACAACCGCATCACCGCACAGGCACACAAAGAGCACGCTGAGAATGGCAGCAGACATTTTGCGTCCATTTGCCAGCACCGTATCGGGGCGTTTATGGAACGCAGCCGAGTACTACGGGTTGTGCATTAATATCCCATCAAAACGGTGGCATAGCACTGGGCCCAATTGTATCATGATCACGAATACACCGAAAACCGAAAAAGAAACGTACATATCCAGAACACCGAGCGCAAGACAGCGGCCGATGACGCTGTCGGTTGGTGTTGATGTGAAACCGGACACTAAGCAGGCCGCCATGACCGAATGTAGCCATGGTGGGTACGCCATCCGAGAATCGTTCGCGTTCTCGATCACTAATAGATTGCTTTTCCAATTTGTGCAAATATTTGCAGAACGTGCCGATATCAGAGGAGGACAGCAGTGCAAGGCAACACAAAAAAAAGCGTACCATCCATACACTGAATGTGGCCGAATGGCTGAGGGAGTGATTCTGAGTTTATAACCCAGCGAGATGCTCTAAGCAATGTGTGTGTGTGTGTGTGTGGAGGGGTATTGCTTAACCGCGGATCGTGCACTCGAGTGTTTATGGATGAGGAGGATGTGTTTGTAATTGTTGGTGTTGTTATTGTTGGATTTAGCCCCAAATCTTCGTTCGGCTCGCTGGGGTCGAGCTCAGAAAAGTGCCAAGATTTTACCCAGCTCAAAGGAAGAAGTATTATTTATTATTCGACCATCTCGTTCGCAACTCGTTCCACCCAGTGCCCAACACACAGCCGTGCACGCATACTCATGTGCATGGAAAAATAAATGAAAAATTAATGAAAATTGAGACGATGGCCACATTATCACACGGCGCGCGCTGCGTGTTGGTATGCACGAACTGTGCGGTACATTTTCGCACAGACGCACGTTTATCATATACGCAGCCCGATATGGCAGAGCTGTATAAATAGATTGGAAGAACCAAAAAAGAACAATAAATAATCGAGCATGAGCACATGCTGAGATGGAAAAGGTCACTTCATCCAGCGACCATCGAGTGGTGGAGTTTTTCCGTAAGAAAATCGGTTATTTTAGCTAACGCTAAGACGATGTTGGCAGCATGAGCCGAAGAGTCTGCCCCGTAGATAAGACAATCCCCGTAGAATCCATCCCATGCCTCGAGCCGCAGTTAAGCTACTATCGTTGACTAGGTGAAGAATCAGTTTTAATTAGATAAACAATTTAAAATGCAAATACAATTTACCGTTTGAATTAATTCTCGGCGCTGTTCTGTTGATTCTGAACGAACGATTCCGGGCTGTGTACATGTAAACAACTGCCGAAAGCAGTTACATTTGCTTCCTTCGACTCGGGCCATAACAATGGCCAAAAGGTTTGCAAAGATGCTACTGCATTTCCGTGAAGATTTGCACAGTTTTTCCCTCTCTGGGGAGGAAGCTGATGATGTTTGTGCATTCAGTTAACGCTAGATGCTCTCTTGCCACTGTGTTACTACGGATCCAATTTAGCTTACGAAAGGTATAATTGTAGTGTGCTAAATGCTGTGTGTTGTGGAGATTTGCAAGACAGCCTTCGCTAAACATACCAAAAGTTGTGCTAATTTCATTTCTTTTCCGAAATTATTCATTAGTCATGTTTGTGCTGTTGTGTGCTTTGTACTTGATGCGTAACGAAAAATTGCATTTGATATGGATGAAGGAAAGATTATGTTCTTTTAAGGAAAAATCAATCATAGAAATTGTTGATCAATGGCAATCAACAAACATAGCCGTCTTGGTTCATCGTTGCAAAGATCTTCTATGCGCGTAAGCAACGATGTCAAACACTATTTGAACCGTGTCATCTGATTTTATGGCGTTGTGATATGGATTTTTAAATAATATTTAATCTTTTAAATCAAACGCAAAATGTTATAAAAATGTTTTAATCTTTTTTAGATTCAAATGTGTTTACACTAATCGATCTTTTTTCAATTTAAATTTACAGATTCAGACCTTTGGTATGATCATAAATCAGAAACTTATTTTATTACAAACGAGGCATTGAAAATAGATTCAATATGACAATTAATCAATTAATAAATTGATTGTGACAGTGCTTTTACTACTTCTGCAACCTTTGTTTGCTATTCGTTTATTAATTTGTTTCTATAATTCATCAATATTTTATAGTAAGCTCATAACAGGTCCAGGATTCTAAAATCTTAATGATTTTTTATGTATATTATTCAGTAAATGATGCATGTGCAAAGCACGTTTATCCTTGATTTTAAAAGATCTGAAAACTTTAATTTTAATTTTAAAAAGAATTTAATTTCAATTGGAAATTCTTTACGACATTGTTTTATAATGAAAAATTTACTACTTTCATAATTGTGATAGTGAACTGTCGATCTGAATGATTATCAAACAAATTTTTGAATTATGTGTTCAACTGACTGAAACTAACTCTTACATAAAAGAATTGTATATTAATAAACATTACTATAGGTACATTAAAAGTATTCTTTGAACTTTACTTAGAAATAGCATAAAGAGATCTTGCTAATCGATGACCATATTTTGTAAAGTCAAAACAATATGAAAAATCGATAATCTTATTTTTTATGTTATATTCCCATGTAAAGCGAAATATGCAGGTCCGATATTGAACATCCTTTCCATACGCACATCAATTTGTTGCTCTTCATGTGTTTACGGTGTAATTTTTTTTATTAAAAAAGGTTTGAAAAGATATTTCACATTTGGTTTGCATAATAAATGGAAAAAATATAAAAAAAAAAAAGATTAAAATATGAAAAAAGGTTCCTCCGCTTGAAAAACTACATGGAAAGGAGTCAACGACGTTTTATAAAATGCTTAAAACACATTTACGTTTATAAAGGTTTTCTTAAGCAATTTGTATATTTGAACGAGTTTTAAAGCTGATTTATCGAGAAAAATATTTTTTGTTGGTGAACGGTTTGTTAAGCTATGTGGAGAAATATTGAATTTACCATAAAATATTATGTTGAATTGTAATATTTTTTTCACATTTGTGTTGTAATTATTCTTCACACCTCACAATTATATGAATTTAAGCTATTTTATAGCGGTTTTATGCTCAAAAACAGGTGTTCGTATAGTTCTGTTGCGGTAAACTGTCCTGTGAACTGTAAACTAAAACATTAGAACAAAAATTCGTCTCTAGCTTCTAAATCAAACAACCGTTTTCCGCTGGTTGTTGTTCAAATCAGGTAATACGAATCCATCTTTCCGGGTTAGAAAAACGAAACAAAAATGCATGCTGCACGTGTGTAACTGAACCATTGTCCGTGCCAGCGCTAACCATCGGTTTACATTGCCCTGCGAATCAGCGAGGGAGTAATTTTCCACATAATACCACAGTTTTGCACCCAACCTGACAGCGTGCATGCCATTCGGGTACCAGTGGGTATCATCATCATCATCATCATCATCATCCACTATCTTGTACACGGGAGCGAATGTGAGGAAACCCGGGAAACCTAGTAAATGAATAGTTGGCTTTAGACGGTGGAGCGTATGCTGGCTGGATTCGAAAACGATAAAACGCTCTGCCCGAACTTCAAACAACGGCGGTGCCCATGGAAACACGCATATTGCTAGGCGACGGCGATGAATTGCAGGCGAATTCTGTGGTTGGCCAACCGCAATACAAACGACAATAACAACAACAACGACGACGACGGACAGCGACGTACGATTGGAACACGGAAATATTGGCAGGAAGCAGTATGGTGCAGAATCGTGTGCGCCTGGACGTTGTTAAACGACAGCGACGCGTTGCATTGCATAAGATACGCAGGAAAACCAAAGACCCGGACAACAACAAGCGCCAGCGGTCCTGAGCAACGCCGGGGGAACGAGGTTTCCCCCGATTGACGAAACCATTCAATCACACAGATTGTTTGTTTAATAAATTGAAAATTGATTTTCACCTCGATGCATGGGTTATTTGCTGACACTAAGGTTCCCATGCCCTGACAGCGGGGCGGGGACAGGGAACGCAACGCCAACACCGGAACCAGACCGGACGAACACAGACGAACCGGAAAAGTTTGTAGAAATTAAGTTGCCGCTCGGTCACACAAACGCACAATCGTGTAATCGTGTTCATCCACAAATCTGTGCAAAACACCACTCGGGAACACCCAATTTTGGGAGCACGGCCGGATCGAAGCGGTTTACTGCCACTGGACCATAGCATTCGGGACATTGTTTGGGATGCCCGGGCCAATGGATAACGCAAACAAAGGCTCATCAGTCGTGCAGCACGGTGCATTTGGATGGGGCACTCACACATTTATTCTCACCTTCGTGTGCACTTCGGCCTGATAGTGGAGCTGTCGTAGCTTATGTTTATTCAGCACTGGCAGCACCGTTCCAGGTTGGGGTGGTTTTTAAGAATTATCCATTACCTTCCGGACCACAGGGATGATCATTCCGCTGGTACCATCTATCATTGTCCTAATCTACTATGGCAGCAGCAGAAACGGTCACAACAACAACCAGGAAGGTGTGGTGTACTCTGCTGTTCTTGCTGACCGTTACCCATAATCCTGCTCAACGCTGTATACATATTTATTATCGTACCGTTGGTTCCATTCTTTGGAGAAATTTTATTCTCAGCTCGTTGAGAAATACTCGGAACGAATGGAGCAACAAAAAAAAACAACTCTCTAGACGCTGGCTGAAGAATGGGTGAAGAAATGGAGCTTGAAATACTTACCAGGTCCAACCGGTTTTTACCTTCCAGTATGATATATCGGACGAAGGAATTAACTTTGCTGGGCGTATAAGATGCAATTGAAGTGGAAAATGTTTTACCTGATGATTGTCGCTGTTTGAAGAGTTATTTCTGGTGAAATAAATCATTGAATGCTTGTAAATTTATCTTTGAATAATAACTTGAACTCGCCTTATACAATAAAATTCTTTAAAATGTAAATGTTTCGCAACTCAAGCCCGCAACAAAATGATTAAAACAAACAAAAATCCGACTAATGTTTTAACTAAAAATTTATGATCAAAAGTAACCCACATCACGGTATCGAAGCAGCCGTCCGGTGCTCGAAAGCCCGGGCAAAAATTAGAGATCGCACAAAATAAAAACGACGTCGTACAAGTTCCGCCCGGGCAAAACATGAAAAAGGTTTTTAGCAGCAAACTGATTTCTTCTCATCTAAGATGGCCCAAATTGATTTAAGCAACAGCAAAAAGTCATCCCCCAGTTCCACGGCGAGCAATTTCATTTTCCCCTTCGCCGCCCGCCACCCACCCAGTGCTCGTCCTCGTCCCGGACCGGAAATCGTCTTCGGGCACTTTTCCGGCTTGTTTTTTTTTCCTTGCGCTCGGTGTGTTGTTCCCCGTTCGCGTGATGGACGCGTTTGGAAAAAGATTATTGCACCGAAATGCGTAAAAAATCGTTCCGTCGGAACCAGTGCTGGAATTGAAATTTTATTAGCCATTATCCTGGCCAAGGATGAGATTGATGAATGAATGTTGGCAAGTGGTTGGGTCTGAGGCGACGAACAACCCGGCTGCGAGATGGGAAAATGGGAGTGAAAATATAAAGAAAAAATCCAAAATCTGTATGAGAAATGCCTCGGTGAATATGAGGTTATTGATGAAACGATGGAAAACGAACAGTAAGACATCGGGATCGGCAAAACAAAAGCAAACAGCGAGACAGCACCCGGTTGCGTATCCGGCTTCGGAGCGAAAGCGCAATAAATGAAATTGATGATAAAACATATTTTTATGGAATTCTGACGTAACCTGTAAGTGAATTAGAGCGTTATTGAATCAAACAACCTACAACGCGCGTTCGGTCGCGTTTGTTTGTTCGTGGGAATGATTGGTGGAATTGTGCCGCTCCGTGCTGCGCGTCATGCCGTGATGAAATTTTCCAAACGCCTTCAAAACAGCCGCACATTTTTGAATTGTCATTTCACTCCGCACTCGGCCAATGGGTGTGTGAGAATGCCAAGAAGCTGACAATTGTACCCTTTTCAAACGGAGTGTGTTGTTTGCTTGCAGAACAAACTGGAAACAATATTTTTACCGCCCCTAGTTGTTGCGCATTGTTGCTGTTGTGAGGCCTGTGTCGGTGTGGCATCGATGGGGCCACGAAGAGCCGGTGCAATCGAATGTGCTTTATCACCGGATGCATAAATATTCATGCTTCGTCACCTCGGCACAAGTGCAGCTAGTGCTGCTTGATGATTTATGAAGGCTTCATTAATAATTGCAATTGCAAATGACTGCACCGAACACCGGCGTGAAATTCGTCGACGGT
Source organism: Anopheles maculatus (assembly GCA_002091835.1). Classification (NCBI taxonomy): domain Eukaryota; kingdom Metazoa; phylum Arthropoda; class Insecta; order Diptera; family Culicidae; genus Anopheles; species Anopheles maculatus. The sequence goes on along the minus strand of KZ064402.1, from coordinate 4,444 downwards.
ACAGCTCCGTGCTCCGTTTGTTGTGATACCTTTTATATCGCTTCCTGGGTAGGTTGTTCTGAGGTTCAGGTGACAACACGACTGAAGCCAGCAATGGGTTGAGTAAGCAGAGAACAAAACAAAAATGCGGGTGTTTGTTTATCACACTCAAAGTCAGTCGGAAAGGCAAAAAACTTGGACACTTTAATTTTGGATCCGTTTTGAGCAAGTAAACGAAAAAAGATATGTAAAAATAACTGGGAACTTAATAAATTCATTGAATGTAATTACCAAAATATGCTTGCATATTTTATTAAATGAATTAGTAAAAATATTCATTACTTGAAACATGCACCTTGCTCAACGATAAAAATGTCTTTAGCTTTATAATGTCTCTTCAATTGAACATAGTTTTGGTTTATTTTCTTTTATCCTGATTATTTACAGTGTTTAACAAAACTTTAAAAACTTCGTTTAATTAAGTGTTTCAATTATTCCTTTTTTTACTCAAATCTATAAACATTACAACCGAATTGAAACTGCGTGCGAAATATTAGCAATATATTTACATATGCCTATTGTATCTTCTTCTTGGAGCATGTCTAGTAGACACCGCCAGGTCACCTATCCTTTTCCATTATACTCGGTTTTGAGCTGCGTACGATCTTCTCATTACATGCGTTCGGCATCCTTATCACGTGTCCATACCAATGTATCGTTTGAACACCGATCGAATTTCAGCACCATCAAACAGCTTAACTAGCTCGTGGTTCATTCTCTTTCTCAACATGTCTTGCTTCCACACATCGCCTTTGATAGTCCATACGATTCGTCGCTCGAAAATGTCAAGAGCATTGGCGTCCAGGACTCGTAACTGTAGAGGACGATCAGTCGTATCAGTGTGCGATATATCGTGCATTTCGTATGTTGTTCGGGGCTTTTAGATTGCAAGGTACACTGCTTCTCTATCGGGCTCTATCATGATCAGAGTCTCTGGCAAGCAGGTACTCCGCAGATGTCTGGTGATGTAGATGGCATCCACAAAGTCTAGAAATTAGCGAAAACATTAGGTAAAGATCATATCTCTGTTGTTGAAATCTTCGAGAGCGATGTTGAAAAGCAAAAAAGAGAGCTCGATCCTTTGCCTCAGTCCCCGATGAGATTCTAGCGATTTATGTCCACTATTCTCACCTGGCACTGCATACCGTCCATTGTGGCCCTCAACAACCATACTGGCTTTCTAGGAAAACCGTACAGATGCATGGCGTTCCATGGTTCGGCCTGATCTATGATATCATAAACCGCCTTGAAGCCAATTAACCGGTGGGGTGTAGAGATCTTGAGCGTCGGGCTTTTCTGGAGAATCTGACCTAGAGTAAGGATAATCTTACCTAGAGATATTATAGATAGCATGCAGGACTCTGATGTCCCGGAACTACAGACACAGACCTACCAGTCGTCCAGTTTTGTAAATTGAATGAACAACATCCAAATTCCACTCTTCTAGTAGTTCTTTCTGCTCCTTAACAATTCCAAACCTTTAAAATCAGCCACAACATGACTGCAGCACGTATCTCCGGTATTATCTTGAACATCTCTGCCAGCTTACTTGTTGCGCTTCAAATGGCTAACGGTACTGATGACTACGTCCAAGGATAGCGGGAGCACTTCACTATGGTCAGGGTTGGCTTTTGAAGGGCTGCTCTTAGCTGCTTTCTGCACCTGGTCCGATATCTCCTGCATCATCCTGCATCGATCATCGGTGTCTGTCAAAGTAGCACTCATACTTATCACTTTATGTTTCAAACCCAATATACCAAGAGGTTCAAGATGCAAAAATAAGAAAGAATAGTTTTAGCCAACAACCACAAAAAAATACGGTAATGTCTTACCAGAAAAATTGGCAATTTAGCTCTTCATTTTATGTTTTTTTGTAAAATACTTTATAAACTTTATGACCCGTACTTTTAAGACTCCTGGTATTGTATATGAAAACAAAAACTACTTCCCCTTCAAAAATGTTATTGATCAAGTGTGGTAAAATGGTATGGTAAAAGATCCTAAGCTTTAAAAGTCGATCTTATCAAATAGAGTGTTTCGTCATACTCTTTTTAATCTCTTAAATTTTAGATACTGTACCATAACTTGATCAAAATCAAAATGTTTCCACATCTGTTCATGCATCACATCTACCAAACTCCCAGCATTCTGATCATTACAGCCGCGTTTGGTTTCTGCACACTTTTATGATTTGACTGCATATCAGCCTGACCCGACCAGGTCTTGCTTCATTCCGTATTCAATCGTCCACGAGCGGCAACCACCACCAGAAACAATGATGGAATAATTATGCGCTCCAACGGAAGTAAAATTCAAATTTTCAATTACATTGTCCATTGTTCGGCAAGGCTTGGGCTGCCATCGGTAGCTTCCACACCAGACACACAAGCTCATCAATCGATGTTCACCGAATGGGGCCACCTCACCGTCGAAACGAAAATTTTAGTGAAAAGCCAACGTTCAACCACGCTGTAAAAAGGGAACCGAACCCGATGAAAGGATCGGCGACATTTTCACGATCGAGTTGCTGTTATCTATTCTCCGTTCCTTCGGCTTGGCCAAATGGCAAATCGGGGAAGCAAATTAGCCGTGAGGGAAGAGCGAAGCATTTGGTTGGGTGTTGGGTGCCGCTTTTGGCAGCAAAAAGGGCAACAAAAAAATGGAACCTGCTCCGCTGCGAGGACGACGTACATTAGGAATTGTTGTACGGCTTGGGCGAACACAACGGTTAGCGTGCACAAAATGTGCAAGTGGAAATGAATATTTAATTAACTCGGCTCAGGAGTTCGTTAGCTGAGCGCGATGCGGGGAAAATTTATTCAATGCTGATTTACGACATGTGTTGCACATAATTGAAGCTGATTGGGGCGCTTAATTACTGGCCGATACTACTGCCAATGCGCCGGGCTAATGGGATGCATTAGTCGTAGAGTTAGTTATCTCTAGTTTTATTCTTATCAGTCGTATAAGTCGTTTCAGCTGGATGTTTCACAAGCAACTTAACAAAACGTTATACTGAAGTAGAAAAGAAATCCTTACCAATTGTGATACAAAATATCGTATGATCACCAGTACAAGCCATAGTCTCCAAATATTGAAGCCCAACAATTCATGAGACTTTTGCCAAAAATGTTGAAACGCTAGCTGCTCGTGTAGTCGCCCCATATTAGTGCAAATGTTACGGATGAAATCGTTTCGGATCATCCTTTCGGCAAACGGTTGCATCCGTTCGCCTTTGTCAACAATCGGGAAAGTGAATGTGCTCGTGCTGGAGAAGCCAAATCGAACGTACAGCACCGAACAACCAACAACCATTTCCATTTGCTGTTTTGGCCATGTCCAGCTAATGGGTTCGCCTTGGAAGCGTAGCGATGATCCTCGCCGGTTCGTGATGGGTGGGCCAAGCTGGGCAAATAAAAATTTCATTAAATTGGTTGGATCTAATTCGATAATTTCCGAATGCGATATCGGCAATATCGTTTCGTAGTGTTCGGTTTGGTGGAACCTTCATGCCCGAGCTAGAGTTTGTTATCATTCTTTGTGTTTGTATCCTGTTCGGGTATCATTAGAGTTAGTTAGACGGTCGGTGCTACTGTTCACGGCAGCACTTTAGCATCTGCATTGAAATATCTATAAAAAAAAAACTTAAGTCAAAATAAATAATAAAAATGATTTTTATTTGATTTTTTTATTTTCGCTACGAATGTTAATTTATCCAATTATGTTTTTAATCTGAAATATTATCCAACGACCATAATAAGCACATCTTCGAAAACAGGTCTCATTAAAGTTTCTACTAAAAGCAAGTTTATGTAACTTTTCCACATAAAATTTACAAACAACCAGATGCAAAAACCAAAACTCTAGGGAGATTGGCCAGAGCTCCACTAAAACCGTATGTAAAGGCAACCACCTTCGGCCGGATGTTTATTTATCTGCCTTTCCTGTTTACTTGGGCTGTCGAGTTGGATGGAAAACAGCGTCCACACTGCACTGTACAGAGCAGATACACTCGTGCACACACAGCCAGAAAGAAGCCCTTCTCCGAAGTGTCCTAGCAAACACTGGCAACGTGACGTGGCGAGTGATAGAGAGTTCTCGCGGGAAATCGGCAAGCACGAGCACGAGAACCCGGGTTCGCTGGTTTGCGCTGGAATTTTTCGCCCAAGGGTGACGACTTATTGGCATCGGATTGAATGATGCGACGTGAGGTTCGCTGTTATTTGGACAACTGCCCTTGCTCCCCGTGCTCCATCCGTCCAGGGGGGCGCTGGACTGATTAGGGTTTGGTGCGCCGGAATGGCCACCGCCCGAATGCCGGAATCGTTTGGTTTTGGCCTTCGGCTGCATCGATTGTCACCGTCGCGCGGCGACGCAGACGGCGCGACGCGCTGGTCGGATCGGT
>KZ064400.1:0-12121 GCA_002091835.1 Anopheles maculatus | reverse complement strand
AGGTGAACTTCAAACGAAGTTACCTAGCGGCTTCCTTTCAAAGCGCTTCTTTTACGCTAATGATTAATGAAGAACTATTGAAGGTAAAGAAGCGTTCTCGGAAGCCACGGATAAAACCGTCCAGAAGTAGTATAGCTCGAGGAGTCCTCCCAACGTAATAAAGCGATCCTCTCCCAAGCACTCGAACCAGGGCGTTGTGGGTGGCGTTCAGATTAATAGGATGACAAATCAAGATACCGATTCCGGTGCCGAATGCTCCGCAAAAGAAGCCACCAAACTCAGCACGCCCGGTGAGATGCAATCTCCTAAAGTTCGGCTTTTATTGGACACCGCGCGGACTGATGTCTGCCGACATCGTGCGAAACGCACCCAAAAACAAAGCACCGAAACCCGCCGAACGAGCCCATAAACGTCAGCTCAAATTCTAAACGTCATCACGGTGACAGTCGCCCAGTTGCTACGGCGCGTTGCAGCAGCTAAATGGCTTTAAAACGCTAATTTGTGCCACCAACCAACAAACAAAAAAAAACAGCAAAACACAAACGGGAAACGCATATGATGCAGTGCCATGTTTGCGCTCCAATTCCAAACGGCATGGCGCTCAAGCTTTGCAGCCCATTTTGCATACCTAATTGGCCGGCCCCGCTCGGGTCGGAAAGACCCACTGTTAGGAGATAAAAATGCAAATGTTTATCTGTCGGACGGCGTGTGCGCGTGAGCGCGCGCGCGCGCCAAAGATCACAAAGGCCACAACCAATCCCCATAGCGCACCGGCGCGACACGCGACTTTGGTTTTTGCGGTTTTTTGATGCACCGGATGCTTTTTTGTAATCTCCCCCCTTTACCCATTAGAGAGTTCTCACCCGGCCGGCAGTATTTGCTGGGGGTCCTTGGTAGCAGATGCACAACGTGTTCGAAGCGATTCAATTTCTGGTCACAAGTTTTGAGGCTTGTTTTTTTTGCAAGCCCAAGAAAAAGGGTTTTTTTGCACAAATCCCTCGCTCAACTTGATCCACAGTTGACATCTGACATGTTGGGAAATCGTTCGGCCTTCGATGCAGAGGAAACAACAAATTGTGACATGGTTTATAAAGGGGAAAAAAGTATCGTATGGATTAACAGCCCACACTGATCCGGACGAGAAATTCGGAAATCCTGTACCAGGTGCACCATTTGCGAAGGTTGCGGGATCACAACCCGTTCAGGTTTGGGATCAGATGTGCATCAGATGTGTATGTTGGATTAGAAATACGCATCTTTGATGTTTGGAAATTGCTCCTTCTTTTAAGTTCTTGATTGCGTCTAAAATAGTCAAAGATCTTCAGATATTGAAGTCGCCTTTCACTCTAGTTTAAAATATTGTACATCTTCTCGAATATCTCTCAAGGACACAAGACATTTCCGAGCTCAACACACACGTCCAAGGTAGTTGGAGATCTTCCAATTCGAACTGTCATCGTGCTCTGGCTTCCTAGAACTGCACCGCAACAAAGGGCTCGAGTACCTCGCCACTACACTATCCATCACGAATCGATTAATGATTCAGGTCAGTCTAGGTCCAGCGCATACCGGTAGCCACCGGCGTGTGCGTGTGCAGTCTCAAAAACCCGATACGCTTCCTTCCCTTTTTTGGGATAATCTGGCAAACGACCGTTACGAGCACTGTAGCTTCGTAATGCTACCAAAATGCAGGACTACGTTGACACTGGAGCACCGAGTCGGGTGTAATATTTTATTCCCGAGCACCCATTCTTACGAAACCGGCATTGTAGTGTTTTCTTTCGATTTCGGGGTGTCCTATCAAACGAGATCGATGAGAACCGTGTCTTTGGGTGTGTTGTCCCAGTGCAGTTCGGGTCCTGATTCTAGTCCTGCCGGAGTTGGGACACTTGGCGTAGAAGAAGACGACGAACGCACCAAGACGGGTAAGCCCCGAAAACTTGCATCGACCTAGAAAGTGGTTCATTGTTGTGAACGAAATAAAGAAACAAAAAACATAGATCGAAGATGCTGAGATGTTGCAAAGTCTCAGGTAGCTCCGGCCATGGTAACCCCAAGGAATACCCTTACAGCTAAAATATCCTTACAGTCCGCTTGCATTCCACTCTATTCTAGGTTATTGCGTCGAAAGGTACAAGATTACACCATACCCTTAAACGTAAGATATTGCAAGACTTCCTTACAATAGATGGCGAACGATAAACGGGAAAGAACGGTGAGCCGGGCATTGGAATCGGAAACGAGCGTAACGAACGGTTGGCAGGGATGTCTTGCGGCTTACGGTTGAGACGGAGACTGCAGCTACCTGCCCGATGGTTGTCCGTGTTGCAAAATCATTGCGTACAGTTCGTGAACCTTTTTAAAGGATTTTCCCCTTGGCGTAGTGCGGGCACGGAGAGACGGCCGGTAACTCCAATCAACAAAACAAATAGCAACATATCTCTTAACACCTAGCTGGTCTCTCTCTCTCTCTCTCTCTCTCTCTCTCTCTCTCTCTCTCTCTCTCTCTCTCTCTCTCTCTCTCTCTCTCTCTCTCTCTCTCTCTCTCTCTCTCTCTCTCTCTCTCTCTCTCTCTCTCTCTCTCTCTCTCTCTCTCTCTCTCTCTCTCTCTCTCTCTCGTTAGAAGAAGTTGCTTGTCATGGGTTAGACATGTATTAGAATAATTTCCGCAAGACACTTCACGGAGGTCGACAGATCCGCCTGCCAGCCGTCCTCCACATGGTCCTGCATTCTGTCCACACACAAATGTCACCAGCTCGAAGAACGGCAGAAAGCGAGGAGTGCCCGCGAAATGAGGTAGCGCACCATACAGAACCCCGGTGACAACATGCCATAAAGCACCGAGAACAGCTACAAAAACTACGTCCACATCTCCCGAGATTAGCTACCAACAGCTTCAATCGGCAAGAGTTCCAAGTATTCCAAGTATAACGCGTCCGCTGGGCATCAGATGCGTCGGATTCTCTCCGAGCATCGAATTACAGCCCGAATGACTCAAGTAACGCAATCTGAATCATGCCCAGCATGGTTCGTCTCGGTTACCGGACCCGCGCGATGCTGGGTTCCACATTTGGTTCGTTTGGTCGCCCGACTGTCGGGCACAACTGCCAACAGACACATATGGCGCGTGTCGTTTGACTATGCTCAGCTTCAATTCTCGATGGGAAGGAAGCGAGAGTAAGGAGACCGGTTGGGGTTGAGAATAAATAAGAATCTGTACCATATGTTTTGCACACGTTCGGCTAGACGTTGCATTGCCGTATTGGCAATGAGCGTTGAAGAGTCAAGAGACATTAAAGTTCAAAGCAAAAACGAGCCAAATTCCTTCACGATAACTCAATCAATTCTTGCCGAATGTACGATTTTCGAAACATTCCATTTTTCCACGAACGACCACGCAGCGTGGTCGGGTTGATTGGGTTAGTGTGTCGGGCATCCGTGAATCACTTAGATGCATGAATAATTCAATTTCCGTCCTCGCTGAAGGTGCTGATGAAGCGAGAGCCTTTTGTCCCGATCAAACTTTAAACGTGTTCTAGACTCCAGGTTCTTGTTTATTTTCTTGTTGTTGTTGTGCGCCCGTTCTAATTCTGATTCGCCTGCGACTGCACCGTCCGTCTTGGCGGTGTAGTTTTACGAGCAGAACTCTCCACCATCACACCACCGGCAAGCATCCGGCATCGGAATCAGCGACGCATTGGCCGCACCTGGCCCAACGAGTCCGGTGCGTCCTGATGCGCCCGGCCGGCTGTTGATGGTGATGTGTATTTAATGTTTCTGCTTCTGTTAGGAGGCAGGTGGGAAGGTGATGGTGGGCCACAGCACACATCCTTCAAATGCTGCCCGAAGGCAGACGCAAAGCGAAGCGAACGAAAATCACGATCCGACAAATCCTTGTGCGAACGTGTGTGTGCGAATAGCTAGTTCGGCGAGATGCGATGCTAAATCTCATTAGAATTCGATTTGCAGAAAATCCTTGGCACATGTGTGTGAAGAGATACGCTCGAAAATTCTACCATCGTCACAACATCTACGCAGATTCCGCAGCAATCTGGAGCAAATCGCCCAGAACTGTCACAAGTGTCGATGACGAGAACACAAAAGCACACCGCGCGTACTAGCGCATAGGGCGGATGATTATGCTGCCCGCGAAAGATTACACACTCGGCCCCCGTTTACGACTCGCAGACCAACTCCGGAGGCAATTGTTTTCCCGTCTTCCCGTCTTTCTTTTCTCTCTTATTTTTTTAGGGAAGAAGCATTGGCTGGAGAATAGGATGCGTATTTTTGTGAGGCACCGGTTCGAATCTTGCATCTGCCACGGGGGCCTGTACAGAGTGGATCTGTTGCATCCTTCTTATTGCCCGGTTGGTGGTGCATCGAACGTCTGTGTGGAGATTGGTGGTGGCAGAAAGGAGATGCAGAGCACCCGCATCGGAATACGGCGACGAGTCCTCGCTGAAGGTGCTGATGAAGCGAGAGCCTTTTGTCCCGATCAAACTTTAAACGTGTTCTAGTCTCCAGGTTCTTGTTTATTTTCTTGTTGTTGTTGTGCGCCCGTTCTAATTCTGATTCGCCTGCGACTGCACCGTCCGTCTTGGCGGTGTAGTTTTACGAGCAGAACTCTCCACCATCACACCACCGGCAAGCATCCGGCATCGGAATCAGCGACGCATTGGCCGCACCTGGCCCAACGAGTCCGGTGCGTCCTGATGCGCCCGGCCGGCTGTTGATGGTGATGTGTATTTAATGTTTCTGCTTCTGTTAGGAGGCAGGTGGGAAGGTGATGGTGGGCCACAGCACACATCCTTCAAATGCTGCCCGAAGGCAGACGCAAAGCGAAGCGAACGAAAATCACGATCCGACAAATCCTTGTGCGAACGTGTGTGTGCGAATAGCTAGTTCGGCGAGATGCGATGCTAAATCTCATTAGAATTCGATTTGCAGAAAATCCTTGGCACATGTGTGTGAAGAGATACGCTCGAAAATTCTACCATCGTCACAACATCTACGCAGATTCCGCAGCAATCTGGAGCAAATCGCCCAGAACTGTCACAAGTGTCGATGACGAGAACACAAAAGCACACCGCGCGTACTAGCGCATAGGGCGGATGATTATGCTGCCCGCGAAAGATTACACACTCGGCCCCCGTTTACGACTCGCAGACCAACTCCATCGCGAGAGAAACACACGAGCAAGCGAGAACGCACCCAAGTTAGGCGCGCACGTACACGAACGAGACAGAGCACGTACCGAGAGCACGACGCACCGACGATCGGGTCGGAGGAGCGTGTGTGCGCGCGCGCGCAAGTGCTTTGCGCCACGCGGGAGCAAAGTGCGGCCGACCGATACGGTGAAGGTGTATTGGTAACGGAGGCGGGTGTGCGGCGAAGGTGGCGTGGTGCACACAACGCACCAGCCCGAAAAACTGTACAAAACGCATTGCCCTAAGCCCAGAAGGTATCATTTCGGGAGCAACTTCCGATGCGAGCACACATCTTTCTCTGCCATCTTTCTGCAAGGCTCAGGACAATTTCAGTGTGTGCCGGCTTGGAAGGAGTGTGTGTGTGTGTATGTGGGTACGTTTGTGCATCGGTTTCCTTTCCGTCTGTGTTTTGTGCTCAGGACAGTCTTCGTCTTCGCTTCAGAACGGAAGCAAGTGCACACGTTCCTCGCCAAGTGTAAAGTGTAGATCGCTCCGTGTGCTGTTGTGCATTCTTTGGAGCAGCTCGTGTGTGTGTGGGCAGTAAACACATCCAGTGGAGTGATAACACGGTTAATGTTTTTTGGTTTTTTTCGGCGAAAATTCTGGCAATCCCAATTCAAACTCTTCTATCAATACAACGGAGCAGATACCGCCTTACTGGGAAAAACACCGGTTCGTTCAGTGACTTTTTTGTGTTCGTTGTTTGTGTGACAGATAGTGTGCGAGATGGCAGCCGCCGTACGCAGCATGGCACTCAGTCAAAACCTGCACAACATTATGCCGGCAAACTGTGGACTGCCGGCACTGCAGCAGAAACCGCTCGGGACCTCGCAGTTAACGAACAACCCGGCCGCACTGCTCGGCAAACAGCGTCCCCTAGCACCGGCACCGTCCTCGGCAGCGGTGATGGCCCACCGGGCCAATGCGAAGGTGGGCCCCGGGGCAGGTGTTCCCACTGCTGGCGGTCCCGTCGTGAGCAGTACGAAGAAGTACGCCTACTGCGGACTACCGTACGCAACGCCTCAACAATCAGCCTCGGTACAGCGGCGTAACGCACGCGAACGAAACCGCGTCAAGCAAGTGAACAACGGTTTTGCGAACCTGCGCCAACACATCCCATCAACCGTGGTGACCGCACTGACGAATGGGTCGCGTGGAGCGAACAAGAAACTCAGCAAGGTGGACACCCTCCGGCTGGCAGTGGAGTACATCCGGAGTTTGCAGCGCATGCTGGACGAGAACGGTGGTGAGCTGGGAGCGGCCGCACCAACGAAGCAACAGATCACCGCCACCGTAAACTCCAATCAACTCTCGAACAGTTCGGTGTGTTCTGCATCTTCCGGTGGTTCCACCTACTACGGCACGATGTCCGAACCGTCGAACGCATCGTCACCAGCTCCATCGCATCTGTCGGATCATTCGTCGCATGGTGGTGCGCCCGGTGGATGTTACGCACCGATGGCCGGTGGGTTCAAGCACGAACCGTACGACATCTACGTTGACCCGTCCAGCTCGCCAACACCTTCGTTCGGTTCGGACCACGGTATCGGTGGCGTTACGTCCTCCGCCCATCTGCACACGGGCCATTCGACGGTACTGCCATCACCGACCGACAACAACAACTACATCCTAGCGCAGCACCAGCAACAGCACCAGCAACAGCCACCACAGCATCACCAACAGCAGCAACATCAGCAGCAACAGTACCACAGCCACGCTCACCACCCGGCGGTACAGTTTAAGACCGAACTGTACGACGACTCCCCGTACGATGAAGAGCTTAGCCCACAGAATCCCGACGACGAGGAGCTGCTCGATGCCATCTCCTGGTGGCAGCAGCAGTAGTAAGCCCCATTCTTACACTGCCACAACTACCCACCAACGTTCTACCGGTAAGTGTCGCTAGTTGCATAACCTAACGTTCCCGTACGCGAGCCGAATGACTTTTAAAGTCTCTACAAAAACATCTCCATACTTAGAACGTCGATACTCATAGAACTCTTTCTTCGTTTTTTCCCCCTTTCTTTGCTCTACAGAAGCGGCAGTGCCAAAGTTTGTCCCTTTTCGTTCCGGACGCGCTCGGATCAAATGTATCCCGGGCGGGAACGGTCTAGTCAACGTGCGTGAGCTCCACCAAAATCACCCACATAACACCACACACCAACGGCTCGAAACGAACCGTTGTGAGGCGCCGGCAAGATGAAAGCAGAACAGAAAACAACTGCAACAGGCAGCCTTCGTAGGTGTCGCTGTTCGGCAGTACCCAGTGTCTTCCGCTTCTTTTGCGGAACGTAGCAAACCCAAGTGCCTTTAGGAATGTAAGCATCGGCGGCATAGACGGAAGATTTATTCTAGTGTACAACTACACTGCTGTTACATTGATCGTCTCAAACACACTGCTTAAGTTTATTGTATTATTTATAGTGTTTTTTTACTATTATTATTATTATATCCGCAGAGCAGAGTTCGGTAGAGTTTGAAAGCAGAGAAACAGTTTAAACAAAGTTAGCCTGCTCACTGGACAGATATATCTATACATACATATATAAAAGAGAGAGACATAGACAGAGCGCAGCCCTACTGTGCAATTAGTCATATAATTTGAAACGAGTTTGAACAGAAACAACTCAAACGCTAGAAACGAACAAAAAACCAGTGAAATATGGACGGTGACGGTTAAGTTTTGCAAATGTCCGTTTTTTTTTGGTGTTGCCCTTACTCCAGTTAGCCGGGCCCGCTCGAGTTAGATTAGTGCGTAAGTTGTTAAGTACTTTTGTCGGCCATTTTAACATTAATTAGCGAACGTTTTGCAGAGATCGCGGTATTGTATAAAGCTCATAGATTAACGTTACGTTTTACGTAGAACTTAAAATAAAACACGAAAATTTATCATTAAAACATAAAGCACACTCTTACTCTCGTTCATTGCTGTTCTGTTGTTGGTAAAAAAAACAGATGAAAAATTGCAAAAAAAAATTTCCGTATTTTAAAGATATGTGTGCTGGTAGTTTTTTTTTTTGTTGTTGTTGTCGTCCTGTTTGCTTTCTTACGTTTTTTTTCTTTATACCGAAGGAAGAAAGAAAACCTGCAACATCCTGCTGTGCTTTGTGGAAAGAAATTCGAGTACCTGGAAAGGTAAACGGAGACCTTGAAATGTGTCCTATGAGGTTTCATATGTTTTTTTTGCGTTCCTGCTATAGAACATAAGGAACTGTAAGAGATATACAAGGCAGTACTTGTTCAATTTTTGATTGTAGAAAGGGATTTAAGCATATAAAATTAAGCACTACAACGACTCGGATTGATACGGAAGGTGGTCCTAAAATCGACAATCGGTAATCAGCAATTGTTGATAGGTTAAATCCCAATTCTAGTTGAACCGATAATGATGCCCTTGAAGTTTATTACATCCAACCATCATCGCTATTTTAAATCTGTTTCTTTGATGGTCATACCCACGGCAGGAGACTACAGCGAAGACCATCTAGTGTTGAAGAACCCTAGAGATGAAGAATTATACTACACGATTTGGACCGGATACGATACATTTCGTAGCGCGCCGAGGCCCAAACTACCCAACGATTCTGTCAATGATAAAATAAAATTGATCTAGCGTCAAGCGAAGAAATCAAACTTCAACCATCGAGACACAACTCCGTTCCTTCAACGGTCGTGACAGTTTCGCACTTACGCACTCGGAGGCACAATCGATTCGTCTGTTCTAGCCGAGAGTTTATAGAACACTTCCCTCACTCCAACACTGTCTACCGCGAGGGGAGGGGGCATATCTTATCTATTTCAAGTGCGCACCCGGAGTTGGTGGAGCGCCGTCTCTTCCGGTGGTTACGATTTGCTAGACGACTTCTCCGAATATCCGAAATACCCGCTGGAATGGTGCTAATTTTTATGCCTTTTACGCCAGATAACAAATGTTGCTTGAAAGGGGCTTTAGATAATGCAAATATGTTAATAGCGGGAACCACTTTTTCGTACCAAAATTGGGAATTTCGGGGCAGTGTGTGAACTTTGGAAAGTACCTTGTCCTAAAATAGATCTGCTCATTATTGCAGCCATCAATTTGCATCCTGTGATACAAAGAGGTCGTAGATGCAGTTGATAACACCGTTCGTGAATGGTTTCAATTGATACGGGCCTAAGCTATCGAGCCGGAGGTATACTTACCCACACGGAAGTGATGTCTGATAACCGCGACTGCGTGTGCAGTGTGACATTTCCGCTGCTCCTTGTTGACCCATCACATTGTTGTACAATATATTCATCAATCGCTGTATCTCACCTGAAACTTACCTTTATACCCTGCGGACACATAGTTCCTACACTCACTTGAAACATGTCGAGATGTTGATGTATGTGAAAAAGCCTCCAAATTTCCAAGAATTCACCCACCGGTACCTTTGGCTAGGAGGAATGTTTTACCTTCACGCGCTACACCGTTCTTAACTTGTCCGGTGATTAAATATTGATCAGCGAAACGAATCGTTTGCGGACATTTTTTTGTGGGGAGTCACACACACACACACACACACACACACACACACACACACACACACACACACACACGCGCACACTTTGGTCGCGCGACAAACTTTATTGATTCGTGTGTTTTCTTTGCTGAAAGGTAAACAAGATACGAGGGTCGCGCGCCAACCCCCGGTGTGGATAGGATTAGTCATTGGTAGTTGCAAAAAGGAGAGCCACAAAATCTACAGTCTGGTACTTCTTGGAATGAAGAACGTTCCGTGCGGTACCAGCAAAGCCTGGCATGGTCGTGTGGGCAGAGAATTGTGCAAGTGCGATTATGTATGTGCAGGAAATGATCCACAAGCAGAATACCTGCAGCCATCAGCTCTCTAGCAGAGTGACAGATTGCTATCACGCCTTCGATAGATGTTGTAGTTTGCAGTGTCCAATCGTGTCAATAGTTCCACCTAGAGATAGTCACCGCCCGTCGAGAATTCTCGTAAACACATTCGACCACACGTGTACCGATGTTATGTGTGTTTTTTTTTTGGTGTTTGATCGATTGGGCATACGGTCCCAATCAGGGATCTCAAGATGTCCTGTGGTGTGCGATGTGGCTTACCACGTAGGAGTAATTATATGTCCTGCTTTTTTGCGATCTCGCTAGACCACACACTGAAGAAGATGTAGACGAGGTCCTCTCTTTCTGTCTATCCCTGCACATTTGTTGATCGCAATCTCTGGATCTGCTCGCCTTTTGGCCGTACCCAAAACAACAAGGATATCCTAAATTATTTTCCTATTGCCAAGCCTGCTGTGCGGCATGTGTATGTGTGTGTTCATGTTTGTTTTGATCGTTCTTTATTCGCAGATGCAAACATGCAGGATAATTGTCACCTTCCACCTAGCTGACAATAGTACATGAAAAAGGGATGTTTTGGTACGCATTGAAACAAAACAGTCAAAACATGAGAGACAGGCTTTGTGTGATCAGAATTGAATTGTGATTCTGGATGGATGGTTTTTTCTCTTCCCTGCTGGAATAATTGAGACCTGATCCGAGCGTTCATAAAGATGTAGAATCATTTGAAAAGAACTTGACAGCAGGAAGTGCGAGTTCCGGGAGTTCCTAGTGAAGCCATTAAAAGCTGTGTGGTCTTAAAGGTGGGCGATATTGCTCTGCAAAAGCGCCGGAGGGTGTCCCGGCTGTTTGCACACACGCGTGTGCGACAGAGTCTTACCTACGGGAGTGTGGCGTCCCCGATCCTATCTGTCAGAAGCGTGGTCAGTGATACGGTGTCGTTTATACTGGTGCGTTGTGTAAGAAAGCGATAAGCGACAATACGATCTGGCAGGATCTGGACGCCCCCGCAGCGCTAACACCAAACACACCGTAGCGATTGATCCAGCTGTTCAATTATCTTGAAGACTGATTACCTAGCGCACACACACACACACATTACGAAGGTGCATTCAGGTTCGTTTCGATATGTAAAGGATTTGATACTGGAGCAGCATGTAGTCGCCTCTAGCACTGTGCAGATGTGCTTGCCTATTGCGCAACGTGCACCTTTGGGTCTTGTTCTTTCGAGAAATTATCGTGTGTGTGCATCTGATACTTTTGCCCAAAAAGAATGACAACCTTTCTCCGAGCGTTGAGGTTTTGGGGGCGAAAGTAAACTCACCAAAGCAGACGGCTAACAGCCTTCCATGTTCGTTTCTATTCTGGACGTCGTCTCAACCGCGTCACACTGATAAGAACGGCTCGACACTGGCACGGCATACGGATAACGGGGTAGAACGGCCAGACAAAGCAGAAAGTGCGAAGAAAGGTGAGAAAAGTCAAGAAGCGTAGGCGGCAGAAGTTTGGCCTGACTTGACATTATAAGTAAACAAACACGCACACATACATTCGTGATTCACATGCGCATATTATTTGCTTTACCTGTTAACCCTGGTAATGCCGGGTTACGGAGCCAGAGTCAATAGACTCTGCAAGCCTGCAGGCAATAGGGAAACGCCACTCGTAATAGGGCCCATTAGGAGTCACTAAATCGCTCAATCTTAAAAGCATCTTTAGGACAACTTCAATTCTTTAGCTAGCTTTTAAGATAATGTAGGTTATCTTAAAGAACTGGCCCCGTTTGGGACGGGTCCCGCGTGGACGAGTTCCAGGAAGCAATGGGTTCAATTGATAGATTTTGACACATGTCCAGCACGATGCGTAAAACAAGTCCTACCCTCTATCCCAGTCGAGATGTCGGCTGGCGATAGACGCAACCGATGAGGATGAAGTCGTAACGGTCTCACCCGTCCCGTAATCGATCCCTTTTGCTAAGAGGTTTTGTAACGGAGATAGCAGCACTCGGCCCCTTTTCGCGCAATCCTTTCGCGGACATTTCGGGACCGCAAATACAGGTAGCCAGATAGCT
>LULA01016913.1:0-17456 GCA_002091835.1 Anopheles maculatus | reverse complement strand
TTATTACAAATTCAAGTTACATACTTCCATTTTGCGGATGATTTCTTTTCAAAACATTATTTTGCGAATGCAAATTGTACTTTCTGTTGAACTCGACTGACGGAATTTTTTTTGTCTAACTCACGTCTCCGTTTGGCACAGGTAATGTGATTTTTTAACATTCTGTTTGACAAACATCTGTCATCGATTTTTAAACGTCTGATTGAGTCAAACGGAAAATCATAATACCAAGGCGACATTTTTCCGCCGTTTGCTAAGACGTTTGGCTCACACAATCAGGGCTATAGCCACAGATATCACATATTGGTGTACTTAAGATTGTCTCACTCTAGAGCTGTTTGTGTAAAATAATTATGGATGTTACAATCTACAATCATTCTCGTTTCTAGTAAATGTAACAGCATGTACATATTAATGTCGATTGTCTGGTAAACTAACCTCTGCTTGATTTTCGTAAACTAACCACTGCAGAATTTCGCACATCCCGATGTACTAGATTGAAGAATCGCGGAATTTCGGATCGATTTTTGTGTGTAATAATTACCAAGTGTTGTGTTCAAAATCCAAGAAGAGAGTGTAATTCTGATTTCTGCCCTATTTATAAACTTTCTTATGAGTGTCGCGAACGCGAGCGATTTGAAATGTTTCAATAACCCAACATGACGAAACTAGTTTTCGTCAAGTTACTGTGACGTCTAAGCGTAAACAGAGATGTATCAGCTCAATTGAGAAAGTAAATGATTGCTCTATTTTGCAGTTTTTTATGGCTTCAATTTCTGCTTCATTTGAAAGGTCATGCAATAGAACCTGAGGATCCCCTAATGATTTCCAAAGTTTGATTTTATCACATCCCTTCTCACTCTACCGATCATTTCATAGTTTTTGGAAATTCTATGATTACATTATCAATACGACCCGCTTTTTGAAGTTCTTCGGCTACTATAACTCCCAAGTATTTAATTTGGTTTACTACTTCAATTCGTATGTCATCAATTTTTACTGTTGGTTGGGGCGGTCCGGTGGTGCATCCGATAGTGGCGCCGGTCTTCACACGGCAGGACCGGGGTTCGAATCCCGGCGGACCGCCTCCCCGTACGCAGAACTGACTATTCTGCTACGGGTAAAAAATAAGTCAAAAGCAATACGGCCAGGCCGTTCTAACTGAACTAAAAAAAAAAAAAAAATTACGGTTGGTGTTATGTGTAGTGTTGTGTCAAGTGACACTTTTGGCTGTGTTGTGCTGTGGTACCACACACAGTCAACTGTGCTGTGTTACTGTGGTACCACACTAAAATGTCACAAAAAGTGTGCTGGTACATGATACAAAAAGTGTGCTGTCGCATGTCAACTGCACAATAATTGTGGTACCACAAACACTGTGGTACCACAGTTACTGTGCCCAACACAGTGCGATGATACAAAAATGTGTTTTATTAAGAGATTTGAATTCTTGCGACTTCATTCGTTTATGTTGCATTGATGAGATGTGACATTTTAGTGTGGTACCACAATTATATCAGCTGTGCAAATGTGGTACCACATTTTACTGTGCTGTGTAACTGTGGTACCACAGTGCTACACGACTCATCACTAGTTATGTGTGTTCCGAGATAAAAATATAATTTTTGATTGATCAACATTAAGTTTAAACTTCTTCAACTTTTACCTTTAGCCCAGTGACTTCATGTCATCATGCAATATCAAAACGCTTTAGAAGTTCTAAACGTATCGGTCTTGATGTCGTTTCAAATGCACTCTTCAAATAAAGAAAAAATAAAGAACTTGGCTCTTTCCATTTCATTAAATTTAAGATTATTTATAACTCATGAGAAATACCTTAGATGACTCCTCTGAAACCTGACTGTAGCAAAATTAGATTTTTTATTTATCAGCATTTTATTAGGACGGTATTTCTCTGGCTTACTTGTATGAAAAACATTCTTAGATAAAAGCTTAGATAACGACGATTACGGATTAGAAATAATTTATGTGCGACTCATAGTATAAGTAAACTAAACAGATGCACCGGGCACATCAGAAGCTGATCTTCCTATACTGTGCAGTTTCGGAGGACCAAAAGGACCATAGCTCAAGTTCCAAGGTTTACTTAAAAATGTAACAATTTGGGTTTATTTCTCGGTACCGTTTATACCATGGGTGAAGTAATTATATGAGCCTACTTTATGTTAGTACTTCAGTAGTGTTGATCATAATCCGAATTCATTGAAATTAAACCATCACTTTTCATAAATACACTTTTCCAATCAAATTGCTCGCCAGTGCTTCTTCTTCTTCTTTTCTTCTGCCTGTCTTCTAGTAGACAGGCGTCCAATCCGGTTCCAGGCTCGCTAGTGCTAGAGATGAAAATAACAACTCTTTTCAAATAATTCATTCATTATCACTCGTTCACCTTAGCGATTCGAATCGTTTAACAACTCTTTTGCGATTCGAATCGTTTAACAACTCTTTGTAGAATCAAATCGTTTAGCAACTCTTTTCCGATTTAAATCGTTTAACAACTAAGTTTAACTCGTTCACCTTAGAGATTCGAATCGTTTAACAACTCTTTTGCGATTCAAATCGCTTAACAACTCTTTGTCGAATCAAATCGTTTAGTAACTCTTTTCTGATTCAAATCGTTTAACAACTTTTTGAGAGTTGTAGTCGCCACGGCGATTCAAATCGTTTAACAACTCTTT
Organism: Anopheles maculatus; assembly: GCA_002091835.1. Classification (NCBI taxonomy): domain Eukaryota; kingdom Metazoa; phylum Arthropoda; class Insecta; order Diptera; family Culicidae; genus Anopheles; species Anopheles maculatus. Next base: position 14,757 of record LULA01016913.1, on the reverse strand, counting down.
TGCGATTCGAATCGTTTAACAACTATTTGAGATTTGTTAGCCACCAGAGGCCCGGTGGTGTATAAGATAGCGGCGCCGGTCTTCACACGGCAGGACCGGGGTTTGAATTCCATCGTACCGCCTCCCCGTACGCAAGACTGACTATCCAGCTATGGGTAACAAATAAGTCATAGAAATCCAGTAATATGGTATAGTAATATACCTTACGATGTTGTATTGCCTTCCAAGAAAAAGAAGATTTAAAAAATGAAATGGGATTCGTTACAGTATCTTTTCCATTTTATCATCCAGATAAAAAAACCCTTTTTATGTATAGGTTAATTATTAAACCTTGTACAGGAAATCGCTAAAATCTCTTAATGTTGTAGAACCAAAAGAAGAAGAAGAAGATCTTACTAGGCCAACAATATTACTTAACGCATCTAAAGCTTAAGAAAAAGGAATGGCGCGCTTGACCCAAAAAATGATAGCTGTTCTGGTTTGCAGGTGAAAACCTCCTGGGGTTTTTTTTTTGAAAATGTATGTATTGGAAAATGTTGTACTCTATTCTGTTTGTTTTTTATTGAGCAGTATTACGTCATAGCAAGAATCATCGCGCCCAAAAGAAGTGTTACTATGTTTTTTTTTGTTATTTTTTTTATAATATAGTTTAATAAAAGAAATCAAATCTTATCATATCTTAGAAAGATATCTTGTAGATATTACTCCAGTCGTTAAGAGAAGGAAACTTTTGAATTGTGTTGGTAGCTGTTGTTGGCGTGTGAATCATTTGGTGTTTGATTTTAAATATTTAATTATAAGTCGTTGTGTCGCACTTTATTCTTTATTGATCCGTCCGCTTACACGGCTGAAAGCTGAGAGAGAGATTTGCTCCATGCGCTGTGTTATCATCCCATAATACAGCCGAGCTGCGAACCAGCTGCTCGTGTTTACTCGCGAATTGAGCACTATATCTAGCACTATACTATAGTCTAGTGCTGCTATAATCGTAATTTCTCCACGGGGGATCCTCGGTCGTTAATCACTTAATTAGTTTTCTTTTTTTTCATAAAACATTATAATATTTCCTTAACCTACCTATTCTTACCTACTTATTATCTACCCTAAATTAAACTTTGAATAATAATATTACTTCAACCCAACTAAAGTTCAACTTAAATTCAAAATTTATCTTATCGTCCTTTAATTCTTTTGATCTTCTTCTTATGGCGTTTTACACCTCTAATGTTTTCAAAGGTCTTTTCATGAAATTTTTTTGCAATTGTTTTTTGTGCCCTTGGTTGTGTTTTAGTTCTTATGTTTGGCATCACAAAGACTTCCGCATTTTCGTCTACCTTCGGTGCATCTTTTTTGTTAACGTTTTTGCTTAACTGTTGCTTTAAGTCTATCTCTAAATTCAATTTTGGTTGCGAAAAAAGGTGGTCTGCATTTTCCAATATTTCTGCCGGACTGTTGTTAGTAGTTTGGTTAAAAGTTAACTCGTTTCCTCACTATGGGGGAACGGCCCAGACGAGACTTGAACCCCGGTCCTGCCGTGTGAAGACCGGCGCCGCTGTCGCATCTACCACCGGGCCGCCCCAAATATAAAATATGTAATGTTCATAAATATGAGAGGAAGCCGTACAATATAAAGATATCCCCTCGACCAATAACGGATAAGCCTTTAGATCGAATACATATGGACATTTTCATAATTAATAATTCTAGTTTTTTACCTTGATAGATTCATTTTCCAAATATTTGCAGGTATTTGAAAATGAATATATCAAGGTAAAAAACTAGAATTATTAATTATGAAAATGTCCATATGTATTCGATCTAAAGGCTTATCCGTTATTGGTCGAGGGGATATCTTTATATTGTACGGCTTCCTCTCATATTTATGAACATTACATATTTTATATTTGGGGCGGCCCGGTGGTAGATGCGACAGCGGCGCCGGTCTTCACACGGCAGGACCGGGGTTCAAGTCTCGTCTGGGCCGTTCCCCCATAGTGAGGACTGACTATCCACCTATGCGGTAACAATAAGTCTAGTAAGCCAGAAATGGCAGGCATGACCTAAAAGGTCGTTAGGCCAAGAAAGAAGAAGAAGAAGAAGAAGACATATTTCATAACTGTTAATGTACTGTTTGATTTGTTTCTGCATGTTTGGAAAAAGTACGTACGTCGGAGCTTTTGTTCCACTTCTGAGATTCCACGGTGAGCTCTATTGTGTTCAGTGGAAATAATAAACTCTTGTTTATTATGATCTGGTACGTCTTCTACTTCTGTTATTGTAATAATAAAAAGACCTTTTATCGAAAAGTGGCTTTTGAATACATCTTGTATAAGTTGGATTAAGTTTTGTGGTGCCAAGATTGCCGTTTGTCTACCGTTATGAACATTTTCTAGGTGGCGTTTAATATCCGAGCTTTGAAAATTTCTTTGAGTTACAATAACTCTGCGGTAATGTGTAAATGGTTCTTCTTTTACGATTTTGGGATCTGTGTATTCAATTCTAAAAAACAAGTGATTGCGAAAGTAACTAATTGGTCTTTCCGATATGTGAATGTTATAATCAGAAGATATCTTGGCAGAATGCATAGTGGAGTGAATGGATTGCTCTGTATTCACGTTAACCTGAAGTTTTTCGTTTTCCTTTCTGCTAAGTGCATTCGTTTTTCCCTCTCTGTATTTCACATCGTACTCATAATTTTCTAATTCTAATCGCCACCGCAGAATTTTGAAGTTCTTATAAGAGGATTTTATAAATGTAAGCGGTTTGTGATCCGTAACAAGAGTAAACTTTCTACCGTACAGATATGGCTTATATTTTTACAATTGTATACCCATACAATTGCCAATGCTTCGTTTTCTGTCGTTGAATTGAGTTCGAAGTCTGGATACGCCAATACTTGATCTGATGAAATGATCGTTTTTTGCTCTTCGAAGCTTTTTATATACTCGTTACTCTCAAAGTCCACGACTGAATCTTTTTTCAAGTACCTTGACAGAGGTTTGGTTGTCTTCGAATAATCCCTTATAAATCTTCGATAATAACCCGTTAGGCCAAGAAACTGTTTGATTTCCTTTTTTTCTAGTTGAATTTTCAAGTTGAACTTAGCTAAACGGTTTAAGACTTCTGAAAAATTTTTCAGGTGAGATTTCAAATCTTTGGGGCGGCCCGGTGGTGTATACGATAGCGGCGCCGGTCTTCACACGGCTGGACCGGGGTTTGAATCCCGGCGGACCGCCTCCCCGTACGCAGGACTGACTATCCAGCTACGGGTATAAACTAAGTCACAGAAAGCTAGCAATTGCTAGCAGGCCAAGACCTACAGAGGTTGTAGTGCCAGCGAAGATTTCAAATCTTTACCAATCACGATTATATCGTCCAAATACACGAAACAAATTCTTTCTATCAGTTCACTTAGAATATTGCTTTCATTGCTCGCTGAAAGGTAGCTGGAGCATTTTTAATACCAAAAGGCATCCGGTTAAACTAATAATGCCCATTACTTACCATTACGCTGTTTTTTCGCGGTGTTTAGGTTCCATCTCAATCTGATGAAAGCCTGATTTCAAATCTAACGTGGTAAAATACGTCGATTTTCCTAGATTGTCTAATATCTCCTCGATTTGAGGCATAGGCTATTTGTTGTTCACCGTTTTGTCATTTAATTTTCGATAGTCAATGACAACTCTTATCTTTTTCTTTCCTGAAGCATCCATTCGTTTCGGCACTACCCATAAGGGTGAAGAGTAAGGACTACTCGAAGGAGAAATGATTCCACTCTATAGTAATTCTCTAATCTGTTCTTCTACGTCGTGTTTCAAATGATGAGGATATCGGTAACTCTTCGTGTATGTGGGTTCCTCGTCTTTTGTTATTATTTTATGTTTAACAACATTTGAAGCGGTTAAATTTTCATTGGTTCTTAACAAAACTTAATGATTTTCAAGAATTACTTTTAAAAGACTATTTGTTTCTAATTCCGTAAGGTGATCTAAACGAATAATTTTTCTTATATAATCTATATCCAGTGTCTCATTCGTGGTCAAAGGGATTGGAGAAATCGTTTCAAAATTATTTATATTCAATCCAAAGCATTTGTCAACTATTGGTTTTTTAGAAGACTTCGTGATTATTTTTACAACCGATTTATGATTGCATGAAGTATACAATCCTGGCTCGACTATAATTCCATCAGTTTACTGTTGGTGATATAGCACAAACCAATCGCCATCGCTTAAAGTGTTGATGGTTATAATATGATGATAAATATGAGCTGGAGGATGGTATTTGAAATAGAAAAATGAACAGTTTCCAAAGGAAACTGTCTCGTTCTCAAAATCTAATTTGGCTGCAATTTCTGCCATGTATTCGGCTCCAATAAGACCGTCAAAAAATTAATGAAATTGTATTTCATGATACGTTTGTGGGGGTAGATTTTTCCCAAGTAGATTAGCTTTTCCTTCCTATTCTATGGAAAAAGATCCATTTATGTTGTTTATCTGGGATGTTTTTGCTTTAAAATCCATTTTAATAATCCCAGGCCTAAGGAGGTTTTTATTTTAAAGCTGAGTCTATTAATAATCTTATAACTTTGCCTGATCTTGAATTTTTGCATTCGATGTAAGGAATATAATTAACTATTTTTGCTCCAGATTGTCCTGACCCTCCCAAAAATTTACCATCAACTCTTCATCTTCTGTGTTGGTTAAACATTCATTGTTATTAAGTAAACCTCTGTTCTGGGTCAATCTGCTTTTGCTTGTACCAACTTCCATTGGTTCTACACTATTGTTGGTATGTGTATTGCTGGGATTGGATTTGTAAGCAAATGGATTTGGTTTCCTGTTTCTATCCCTTGGGAGGTTACTGCCCCTAGCAAAGTTTGATCCCGTATTCAAAGTTCTATTATTTTCATTGCTAGCAAACTTGCACAGGAAAGCATGTGCTTCTTCCATGCTTTCGGGGCGAGCGGCTTGTGCGTATCCAAAATAAGGATTTTGTAATCCACTTATGTATGCCGCCAAGCTATACTCGTCTATAAATTCGTTTATTGCATCCCAATGTGCGTTATATTTTGCATTCTGTTTGGCTAGGGATTTTATATTGTACACTATTTGCTTAGCTTTTTTGTAATGATCTTCTACACTACCTTCCATGCTGTTATGTCATAGCTGGCAGTTATAGGATGACAACTCTTTTTTGTCACCTAAAGCGTCTGCTACGATTTCCCTAACTTCACTGAAATTTGATGGGTTGCCATTTACACATAGCACATCTTTTGCATATCCTTCTATTTTGTTCAGCACTGTTGTAAAATAAATTCGGAAAATATGCGGTGGCACGACATTTTCAAAAATTACTAGCGTTTCTTCAGCTGTATTTAACCAACAAGCTAATTGCTTTTTATTACCATTAAACGTGGGTAACATTTTAATGGGATCAGGTATCTTAAACATGCTTCCGAAATCCATTGTTTCTGATGCATGACCCTTAGTGTCGTCTCTGTTTAACACAGGAGTGATATCATTTAACCGCACCTCATGTTGTTGATCTGATATATCACGCCAGTTAGATTTTTTATCTGTTCCGTAAGCTCTTTTACCTCTGCCATTGTACTGTCTACGGCAAGATTATCAGTATGCAGATCAAAAGCGATATGGTCGTGAGGCAATAAACTCAGTAATAATTCTTCTGACTCTTCTTCTTCCTTGGCACTACAACCTCTAGAGGTCTCGGCCTGCTATTGCTAGCTTTCTGTGACTAAGTTTTACCCGTAGCTGGATAGCCAGTCCTGCGCACGGGGAGGCGGTCCGCCGGGATTCGAACCCCGGTCCTGCCGTGTGAAGACCGGCGCCGCTATCGGATACACCACCGGGCCGCCCCGGTTCGACTAAATGTCTGAAATAGTCGCTTCTGACTGGGTATTTCTCCACATTAGGAGCGAACAGATGAACTATTCGGCTCTCGCTTCACTTAAGCCTGCGTTTAAAACGCTATTATAAAAAAAAATTGGCTTACCGCGTGGATCTCGAAAGTGCGTGAGGTCGTTGACGTCTGGTGATAGGAACAGCGGTACCAAAAATCGTCCTAGCTTTGATGATCACTAGAAGATATTTTCGGATACACTTACTGTGAGATTTTTATTTCTCTCACTTGCACTGTTAATATTCCTTTAAAAAACCCAAATGACTACCGGCTGCGCCAATTATAAGTCGTTGTGTCGCACTTTATTCTTTATTGATCCGTCCGCTTACACGGTTGAAAGCTGAGAGAGCTCAACCAGCTGCTCGTGTTTACTCGCGAGTTGAGCACTATACTATAGTCTAGTGCTGCTATAATCATAATTATTTATTTAATAGATTTGTTCAATTTCAATAATTTTTCTTTCTAACTTTGACAGGCAGTGTTTGTAATAACTTCTTCTTCTTCTTCTCTGGCACTACAACCTCTGTAGGTCTTGGCCTGCTAGCAATTGCTAGCTCTCTGTGACTTAGTTAAACCCGTAGCTGGATAGTCAGTCTTGCGTACGGGGGGGCGGTCCGCCGGGATTCGAACCCCGGTCCTGCCGTGTGAAGACCGGCGCCGCTATCGTATATACCACCGGGCCGGTTTGTAATAACTACTCATTATCCATTATTGGAGTTAAAAATTGTTGTCAATGAAAAGTTGAATAATATTCGAATTAATTTATAATGTGACGGCGATAGCCAGATTAGAGCGTGTCCTGAACAAATCCATGCGACTTGCAACTCGGCGGTGTCTTTCGGGTTACCCCGAGGCGACTTTTCACTAAAATCGCTATCGTTGTCGCTTATTTGGTTCCCTGCAAACCCGTCATTCGCACTTCCAATCCACTTTTATTGCAGTACTTATGTCCAATTCCATTGAAGCTCTTTTCCTGCTCTCCGCTATTCCTCATTATCCACATTTCCGTCAGCTGCGTGTGAGACATATCCCAACGAGGCATACGAGTTACGGTCAGAATAAACCTCTCCTTAGAGCGCAAGTAGCATTTAAAAAATGTCTGAATTTGTTTGACTATAATATGCCGTTGTCACTTTTTCGTTCGCGTTTTTGTGCTTCCTCTTTCCTTTGCGTTTTTGTGAAATTTTTAAAATACATTGTTTAGCCATTTTTCAGACTTTTGTTATGTAAAATAAAATGAAAAGATCAAGTATAAAAAAAATAATTAAGTACTAACAATTTCGTAATTCAACATACTAAATTACATGTAGCATTCGAAGTGTTCATAATTGAAAAAGATTTGCTGCACAATGTTGTACTACTCAAATAGAAACTTATAAATTTTCGTTATGAATGTATTTGCCATTCAATCGATTGGAAATAATTCGAGTTTTTATACAGCCATGCTCTACGTCTTTATCCAAATAGGGAAAAAAAAGAATTATCGTGTGTGAAATACAATTGCACCTATTTAATGATCCCTAGTGCAACGGCTTGTATGATTCTATAGCACATTTACTATATGACTCCCATGACTACATACTCAAAGAAAGAAAAAATTCCCACTCCATGCACTCTTCAATTGGCGTATATTCGGGAATTTCGTGCCCCCGATACCTGGCCAAATTAACTAGTTGTTTCCAATTATTATTTTGTAATAAAATCGTGATACATGTACAAAAGCGGTATTCGCTCCATTTCCTTTTGAACGCACTCTCGTTTAATATTGTCAAGATCCCGACGACAATAGACCTCTTCAGGAACCCGCGCGAATTCTTTGCATGTTCGTATGGGCTCTTAAGATTGGTGTGTGTTTTACATGATTCGAGAAGGGAACAAGAGTTCCAAATCGTAACCATTATTTGCTGATGTAATGCAGATTAATAGATTTTTAAATGTCCCAATTCAACTTTAACAATAGTTTCTCTTGGAAAGTGCTTGTGATCAAGAACAATAGCAACAAACGTTAAAAGTAGCAGCAGTAATGATGAACAGCTGCGTGTGAGACATATCCCAACGAGGCATACGAGTTACGGTCAGAATAAACCTCTCCTTAGAGCGCAAGTAGCATTTAAAAAATGTCTGAATTTGTTTGACTATAATATGCCGTTGTCACTTTTTCGTTCGCGTTTTTGTGCTTCCTCTTTCCTTTGCGTTTTTGTGAAATTTTTAAAATACATTGTTTAGCCATTTTTCAGACTTTTGTTATGTAAAATAAAATGAAAAGATCAAGTATAAAAAAAATAATTAAGTACTAACAATTTCGTAATTCAACATACTAAATTACATGTAGCATTCGAAGTGTTCATAATTGAAAAAGATTTGCTGCACAATGTTGTACTACTCAAATAGAAACTTATAAATTTTCGTTATGAATGTATTTGCCATTCAATCGATTGGAAATAATTCGAGTTTTTATACAGCCATGCTCTACGTCTTTATCCAAATAGGGAAAAAAAAGAATTATCGTGTGTGAAATACAATTGCACCTATTTAATGATCCCTAGTGCAACGGCTTGTATGATTCTATAGCACATTTACTATATGACTCCCATGACTACATACTCAAAGAAAGAAAAAATTCCCACTCCATGCACTCTTCAATTGGCGTATATTCGGGAATTTCGTGCCCCCGATACCTGGCCAAATTAACTAGTTGTTTCCAATTATTATTTTGTAATAAAATCGTGATACATGTACAAAAGCGGTATTCGCTCCATTTCCTTTTGAACGCACTCTCGTTTAATATTGTCAAGATCCCGACGACAATAGACCTCTTCAGGAACCCGCGCGAATTCTTTGCATGTTACCAAAATGATGGTGGCACCACCAGCGGCCCTGCTAACAAACACTGATTTACGCAGGGGTGATGTACAGATAGGTGATCGCACCTTCGAGGTCGTCCAAAACTTCACCTATCTGGGTTCAAAAGTCAGCACCGACAACAACATAGACGTTGAGTTGCGCGCAAGGGTGCTGGCTGCCAACCGGTCATACTACAGTCTGAGGAAACTTCTCCACTCAAAATACCTGTCGCGACGGACAAAGCTGGGACTGTATAGAACCTTTATTGTCCCAGTACTCACATACGCCTCTGAGACATGGACCTTGTCCAAAGCTGACGAAACCCTCTTAGCCGCGTTCGAGAGGAAGATGCTCAGAAGGATTTTTGGCCCTGTATGTGTGGAAGGACAATGGAGGAGCCGCTACAACGACGAGCTCTATGAGCTGTACGGTGATCTTACCATCGTGCAGCGAATTAGGCTCGCCAGGCTCCGGTGGGCTGGTCATGTCATGACAATGGCACCGGACGACCCAGCCCGTAAAGTCCTTTTAGGCCGTCCACATGGACAGAGGAGGCGTGGTAGGCCCAAACTGAGATGGAGTGATGGCGTCGATGCGTTCGCCAGAACAGCCGGGATATTGGATTGGCAGACGACGGCGCTAGACCGTGAGCGGTATCGAGGATTGTTGCAGCAGGCCAAGACCACGAAGCGGTTGTAGCGCCTGATAACAACAAAATTAAAATCGTAACGAAATACTCATTATAAATGAATCTAAGCGACAGAAACAGGACCAATATTTAAATTACTGTGGTAAAAAGTATAAAAATGCGGCCCGTTGGTATATACGACAGCGGCGCCGGTCTTCACACGGCAGGACCGGGGTTCGAGTCCCGTCCAGTCAATCTCCTCGTACACAGGACTGACTATCAAGCTACGTGTAATAAATAAGTTCAGGAAAGTCAATTATGACAGGCCTGAGATTGTAGAGCCAAAAGAAGACGAAGAAGGTGTTAAGTATAATACTATTGATTTTCGTATAGGTAGCGTGCAACAAAATAACCATACATTTTCAGTCTGCTCAGTGTAATCAGTCCAAAAATGAGGTTTTCAAGACTTCTATAAAACAAATAATAAAAAAAACGATCAGACAATGAAGGTATAGAGGAACACAAATTTACTTTGTACCCCAGGGTATCAGAAGCCTCAAGTAAACGACTGCAGATTATTAAAATATTGTAATAAGTATGTTTTCCCCATTCCTATGCTTCAATTGTCTGAACTATGTGATTTGTCCAATTGTCCTAAGAATGTGTTAATATAAATAAATTATCATCTATTCGATTGCTAACTATCCACCACGTCTTTTAAATTTTTAAATGTGGATTTTAAGTGGTGCATCATATAATTTTAGATTTTTAAGTAATTTATATTCAAGCCAACAAGCTGTGACTCGTAAAAGTTAAGAAAGGTGGCCATGCTGTACTTTAAAAAATATCCTTGAGTTTTATTAAAAAAATGTGCAAGATGTTGTGCAAATGTTAAAATAGCACATTTTTCGATTGTATGAAGAAACTGGTTGTAAGTTTTACTTTTAATCATGATTATCTTTATTCAAATAAGCTATTTGAAGTTTTGAAGTAAACTATCAAAGAATTTAGTCCGCAAGCCCAATTATGTTATAAAAGTAATCGAAGAAGTTTGTTTACGTAATTAAACGAGCAAACGCCATTTATGTAGTTGTTTTTTTATTCATATTGAACGGCCTGGCCGCATTGCTTTAATGTATGTTAAATGTAATATAAAATAATACAATTACCTTTAACATCATGAAAAGAACTCTTTTTTTCTTAATAATCTTAATGAGCTCTGTAATGGTGTCAAAATTATTATAGTAATTAAAAAAAACCTTCTGGTATTTTCACTTTTCATTGATTTTAGGTGGAAAAGACGAGGATGGCAATAGTATTAAAAACGGTATTGGACTTAACACTTCATCCGGTCTGAGTAAAAAGCAACGAAAAGCACGTACCGCCTTTACCGATCATCAGCTTCAAACACTTGAAAAAAGTTTTGAAAGGCAAAAATATCTCAGCGTACAAGATCGAATGGAATTAGCAAATAAGCTCGGGCTGAGCGATACGCAAGTGAAAACGTGGTATCAAAACCGAAGGTAAGTTTTTAGGCTAAGCGTAAAGTGGTAGCATACAATATTCAATCATGACAAAGACTCTTCTAGAACGTCTAACACGGCAATTTTGTACCATTTTGTAAAAAATTACCTAGCTAAAATCCTAATGACTCACATTGAAACTGTTCGTATGTTCCATAAGTCGCAATAAAAAAAACTTTTGTATGTATGTTTACATGAGACGGTCCGGGCGGGATTCGGTATCAGGTCCATCCTTTTGAAGCCCTACACCGGCGGTATTTGTGCAATTGTTTACCGTAATGTTCAGTATTCTCTTTTAATCTTGCCTCTTCTTCTTCTTCTTTCATGGCCTAACGACCTCTTAAGGTCATGCCTGCCATTTCTGGCTTACTAGACTAATTGATACCGCATAGTTGGTTAGTCAATCATCACTATGGGGGAACGGCCCAGATGAGACTTGAATCCCGGTCCTGCCGTGTGAAGATCGGCGCCGCTGTCGCATCTACCACCGGGCCGCCCCCGGTCTTGCCTCATAAACCTTATAAATAATTGTATGAAAGCGTGTAGCTAAAACAATTGCCGTGTCGGTCTTTAACACAACCGAGTCGGATACCGAATTTCATTACTACAGTCCTTCAGTATGCAGAATAGAAAATACAGTTACTGCTAAAATCAATTCATTTAATGCAGAAATGGTCAAGGAATTCAGAAATAGTCGACGACCTTTCATGTTTGCAGCGTTAAAAGATTCATTACGATTCTGTATGATACACGGTGTATGTTTTGAGATGCACTTATTATGTTCCAGCAATGACTAGACTCTGATAATGATGAAGTGTACAATTTACTGGTTCATTTTGAATGTATCACTCATTATTGACACTGTCTTTTGCTGAAACTATTGCTCAAACTCAATTTTGTTTCCAATTTTGAACATGTACATATATATTGTCCAGTTAGTCTTGATCATTCCGTTTATTTCTTTATGCATGTGATCGGGTTATCTGACGTAATTTTCATACATAACGCTTAAGAGAAAAATCGTCCCAAAAGCAAACATCTAGTCCAGTACTTAGGACAAGGGACATTATTAGACCAAGGTAGACAATAGAATAGTTTCTTAGTTAATTTGCGGTGAATAGCAAAATCAAGAAAGTGTGACTAAGTACAGTCTTACCTTTAAACTGTCCTCTTAATTATGAACATAGTTCATAACTCCTTTCATAGTCTCCGAAACTCTGTTCTTACATTCTATGGATTATTCACATAACAGAAACCAAAACAGTCAGTTTACATGAAATTAAAGTATTTTGCTCATTACATCAAGAAAAGGAATTAGTACATTTTTTAATTCCAAAATCAGTTCGTTAAAACTTAATAAAATTATAAAGCTTCATAAATTATACAAATAAACAAAATTATCAATAATCATGGTTTTCTTTCAAATACATACCATGTAGGTATAGATAAAGTTTATAGCAAAGCTTATACACATAAATGGTCAAAAACCCACATTGAAACTCTTTTCTGCATTAAGTGCCAGTAGCATGAATGCACCGGTCTGCATCACTTCCTTACTTGGACCTGTAGAAGATTACCAAACGCATAAAGGAAACAAAATTGAATGCGCATAATTTAGGGAATTAAATTTAGAAACGTAATATCCAACTGGCAAATCAAGAAAACATTCAGAAACAAAGGTTCCTATTATATTTTATGATCTTATACTCTAAAAAACTACAGTTAACTGCTGTTCGGACTATCCCATCATACACAAGGTTCACCAGCTCTAAACTAACTCTTTAGGCGAGTAAGATCAAACTAAAGAAAACCAGACATTACAGTTCCTTTTGAGATTGTCCAATAGTAATTTGAAATATTTTGTGTTGTACCAGCTAAAGTTTTTTTTTTTTGACACAACACTTTCTCGAGCAATTCTCGAAATGTATTAAGTTGTTCAACAAGCGCGCAGTTTTACCTTTTTATTGTATAGTTTTGCAGAATAGTTTGATATAAAGATTTAAGTATACGCTGAGGCCAGTTGGGAGTTTCATTGATGGATAATACAATTATCGTCTAAAAGTTAAGTTTCACAGGTTCCCTCAGTTGTTTGTTTTATTCGATTGTCACATGAACGACTTATTCTTAAAAATCAAAAAGAAAAAGATGGTCTATGGATTTTCTTCATTAAACACTCCAGAATGGTTTTTGCACAAGATGTACACATGATTAGAAAGCAGTATGTTAAATTAATAAGAAATTTTGGAATAATCTTAGGCGAGTAAGTAATTTGTATGAAGCTCGTTCTTCAACATACTCTTGATTTTCACACCTTTCATCTTCATTTCATCAGTTTGTCTATTTTTTATCTAAGAAAAACCTTAACTAAATCATATATCTATGTTTTTTTTGGAATGACGAAACAAGTTTTTTAATCTTGCCTTAATATTGCTAGACAAGAGAAACTAAAACACTTTAAATTAAAATTGGAAGAAATAACCGTTCTAGATAACAACATCCAAACAAAGTCATTTAAGTTAACGGCAAGAATATGAATGACCAAAGATGAGCAATATTATTCGAGGTAGGGAGTTTGGTATACTCTTCTTACTTCGGTATACTCTTCGGTTTTCATAAATTAAACTTCCGATAATGTCCGATCTCTATTTTGGAGTCTTGTAATTTTCTTGTACAGGTCAAAAAGAAGAAAACTCAAAGACCTTTGCAATTGTACTATTAGTGCTTGATTTTTGGTGGTACAACTGATTTATGCTGGAGTGCTTAGACTAAGGCTCATGTACCAGGTTTAGCGGATTTGTAAAATGTTCCGGAACAAAAAATCCCAGGGTTTCACTTATGAACTAGTAACGTGCTAGCCATTCATGAACTTTATTATAAAAAACTGAACAATATAAAGAGCGGGCTTTTCAGAATATTTTTCCTTATACTGATCAATAGCAACTAGACAATGTGTTTGTAGGCTTGTCAGAACAATAGTTTAAGCAAGGACAGTGACGAGTATGCGTAACAGATTCGATTTCCACCTCTAAATGTTGAGCAGAGTCCAGAAATGATTCGAACATTGATACTCATGATAGTTCTAAACTTATCGTGTATTCATGAGTATGTATATAAAGAGTTCAATTTCAAATCTATGTGTCGAATAAAATAGAATCACATTATCAGGGCTCATCGGAATATCACCATTGAGTATCATTGACTTTCAACTATTAGGGACAATATCGATGCGTTGATTGAGTGATGAAATTTATTATAACAAACGAGTATTGAAGGGTATTCATTCCCTCTGTTGACAAGAATAGACATCGAAAAGAAGCTAGGGGGAGTGACATAATTACGATTTAAGTGCTGTACATTCAAATGCCAACTTATTTAAGACTTATTGCTCAATAAATTCTTGCAAGTTGGCTTATTTAACTACTGCACATTTACTAGGAATATTTCACAACTATTGTTCAAAACTAGACAACAATTGTTTTGGGACAGCATGTGGTATTATAAGTATCGACACGATGGTAAAATTATTCTTGTTACAAATATATTATGACTATATCGACATTTTGTAAAGCAAATAGTAAAATCTTTTCCATGAAGTGATAATATGGCTAATCAAAGGAAGAACCAAACGATATGTTTCCATGAGACCAACGAAACATTGTTCTGCATCCAATGAGGGTCGCAAGCATAATTGAATTTGACTGTTTTTGATGTATTTGTATGAATAAACACTTCTCTTCTTCTTTTTTGGCCTAACGACCTCTTAAGGTCATGCCTGCTATTTCTGGCATACTAGACTAATTGATACCGCATAGTTGGTTAGTCAATCCTCACTATGGGGGA
>KZ064399.1:3325-17483 GCA_002091835.1 Anopheles maculatus | reverse complement strand
AGACAATTCATTGTAGCACACAAAAGTTACTGGATGAGTAATAAAAACATACACACACACACACATACACACGCGCGCACACACACAAGGAAGTACAAACAATGAATGTTAAAAAGAGAAGCCACAAGTAAACAGAAATATCTAAATAATAATACAGCGAAACATTAAAAAATGAGAAATACATAAGATGTATGCTAAAGCAACAACAACAAGCAAACGGGAAAAAGAAAAACAATATCCAGATGAAGCACAAATAGAACAAGTACGATCATTTTCTATTAAAAAGTTTGTATATAGATCTTCACGCCTTTCCTTGACAATTTACAGTCGTTGCCGCGAAGTTTTGACTCTAAGTCATCAATTTTTGACAGTGCGCATCAATTTTTGATTCGCAGGCACCAATTTTTGACAGAGCGCATCAATTTTTGACTCGAAAGCACCATTTTTTGACTCTGAATAAAAACAGGAAAAATTCAATAGTTTTGTATGGACAATGGAAGAAAATCATAGCAGAATAAAATAATATTAGTGATAAAGTATATAATTCAGTATTTAAATACGCAAAAAAGTGAATATTGTTATTTTTTTTGCATATTTTGTTTGGGATACATACATTGTATCTTTCAGAAAAATCACACTTCTAAATTTTTCATGCGCAAACTAGCACATACTAACATACAAGAAATCTGCCGAACTATCGGCTCAAAGCAGATCGGACGAAAATCGGCACAATGCCGAAAAATGCTACAGTTACCCATACTATTTACATGTAAAAAATATATTTTTTGTTTTGTTTTTCCGATTACAAAATATGTTTATCAGTCAAATGTATTAAATAAAACTTATTATGATTGAACAAACATTGAATAATGTTAGTTTTTCGTGTCTGCGATGCATACATATAAAATGTTCTGTAATGTGACAATATTTGGTGACTTAGAGTCAAAAATTGGTGCGTTAGAGTGAAAAATTGATGCGCACTGTCAAAAATTGGTGCCTTCGGATCAAAAATTGATGCGCACTGTCAAAAATAGATTCCTTAGGGACAAAAATTGTTGAGCGCTGTCAAAAATTGCTGATTACGAGACAAAAATAGATGACTTAGAGTCAAAATTTGACGGCAACGACTGTAATCGGAACAGTTCTACAGTGACTCACTAGCGAGAATCGCAACCACGATATATGGAATAGTGTGGAAAAAAAGGAAACAAAACTCTTGTAACAACGTTTTAAAAGCGCAAAACAAAAACTCAGTCAACACAGAGCAGAGAGCGAAAACAAGAGTGCTACGATTTTGAACCAGAAACAACACAACACAGGCTTTCAAATTGGGCGGCACGCGCCTTTCGAGCGCTAACTTTCAACACTTACTATATGTTACTACGAGTCCTGTTTAGTTTTTGGGACGAATTGCAGAGTTTGCGGGGAATCAGATTTCAAATTTTTGTTTCGGGTTTGTTTGTTTTGCCAAATCGACGTTGAAAAAGAAGAGAAAAAAGATAGAAAGAGAACAATATTGATGAAAATGTTGAGTTTTTGTTTGGTTATGCTGAATGTTTTCTCGCTGTCAGTAAGTGTGTAAAAGTTGTTTCCACCCCTGTTTTGCGTGAAATTGTTCCGACCGAATAGATTTATATAGCTTCTAGCCACTCTCCGGACGATATCACACATGAACACGAACCACACACACACACAACCAACCAACCGAGTAGAATGTGTTTAACGTTGTTTTGTCAGGGAGTTGCAGGACAGCAAGGGAATCTAAGGTTTCGGTGTGAATATTGTTTTCATCACTTTCGGACTTTGTTTTTCCTTCCTCTCTTAGGTCGCTTGGTAAGAGCGAGCCTTCACATCGTATGAATGATAGAGTCTTCCATGCAATACACACAAACTCACACACTCGCACAGCTATAGACACACACACACACGAATACACAAATTGGTGGCGAGGAAGGAATAGCGAAAGGGCATTATGTATATGGAAGGAAAATGGAGCTGTTGAGGAGGAAAAGCTTTGGGAGGAGAGAGAGAGAGAGAGAGTAGGATTTAACTCAATCAGTAACGCGTTACCTTCGTTGCTCGCATAATCCAACGGCAATGGCAAATGGTTGTTCGTTTTCTTGTCAATCTCATCGTGGTTCTTCGAGCGAAGGAAAACCACCGTAACAACGATCACTAAAATGGTAACAAAAATGACAACCGTTAATCCAGCACAACATACACGGAGACAAAGCAATAAGCATAGAGTGTACATACCGAGCACCAAAATAAACACGACAGTAACGGTCGTACCGGCTACGATGCGCATCTGGAACGAATCATCGTACACTGGAGGTGTAACAGATCGAAAAGAAACAAACAAACCGATTAAATGACTTATTGATGTAGTTATTGGGTGATGTGCGTCTTTTAGGCCGCGCACACCTACCTGGACTGACGCTCTGATGCGTTTGCGCGTACACGATGTTACTGAAAGTGCCCCAGCCGTTGAGTGTTTTGCAGCGCACCTGAAACCCATACTCCGTGTTTTCCAGCAGATCGCCGATGTGCACCTTCGATTCCTTGGTGCTCAGCACAGACTTGTTCATTGCATCCACTTCCGACTTGGGGAACCACCGTACCTCGTAGTATTCGATCGGTGAATCACTGTGGATCGGTTTGTCCCACACCAGATCGACGTCCTTGTTTGTTATCTGTACCACTCTGTGTCGTTGTTTAAGCGGATGAGAAGCAAAGAGAAAGAAACCCCATAAGAATGTACTCAAAGTGAACGATCATTTTGATCGACCGACTTACTTCACGTTAAACACCGTACTGAGGATGGCCGATTCCGTTGTGAACGTAATTTCTGCAAACTCCGTCTTAATGTCGTCCAAATCGGACGAGGAACCGGAACCACCGGCACGCGCATTTACCATCACCATCGGTGGTTCGGTCGCATGATAACCACTTGCACCGGGTGCCAAGCTTCCGTTCTCGTAGCCACTAGCACCACCGTGCATTCCCTCCGGTGATACGATCGGATAGGACACGCCGGTGATCCGATCGGATAGGACCCGCCGTGCTGCGAGTGCCCCTGCACCGTGTACGTAGTCACCGGTTCGAGGTTGGTTAGCGTCAGCTTCGTATCGTTGAACGTTTCGCTCGATGGGTTGAACACTACGTTCGAGGTGCAGGCAGCGCACCGTACCCGAAACACAATAAATTACCTTCCAAAGATGTTGGCAAACTTTTGCGCGCTCTCGACAAGAAAAAGAAGCACGCAAAGAGAACATCCCCCATCCCGCGGATGCCGATAGTGTCCGCTCAGACACGGACAGAACGGTGACCCGACCTTGTTCGTTTTCGAATTTAGCGGACAGATCGTGCACGCGCGAACTTCCGCCGATCGGAACTTCCCGACCGGGCACACATTGCACGTCTGCTTTTCAGCGTCCGGCTCGTACCCCACCTTGCACCGGCATCCCCCAGTCAGGATGGTCCACTTGCCGTCACCCTTGCACAGGTACGTTGGTGTTTCGTACGCTTCCGCATTCTCCACGCACACACCCATCTGCTGTTCGATGATCGTCACCTCGCGCCCGGTTGGTGTTTCGTTAAAGTGCGCAAAGTTTACGGTCACCGCCGGACAGGTGATGTAGTACACCTTCACCGCAAGCACACTGATGCAGGCGCCCTGGTCCCGGAACGCAAAGTACACGCCCTTCTTCGTCACCGCAATGCTCTTCACCTCCACGTTAATGTCAACGTCCGAGTTCTGGTTGAAGCGACCCTCGCCGGCCGCAATGCGACCGATCAGTTTGTAGCTTTCCGGCTGCCAGGGTGGCGGTTCCCGGGTGGCCGCATCGAACTCATAAAACAGCAGGCTGAACGTTTCCTTGCACGAGAGCGCATTGCCGGGAAACAGCGAACAGTCGCGGATGGTGAAGTGGATCTCGATGTACAGCCGGTTGGCCGGGCCACGATCGATGAACGGTGACCACAGCCAGTTGTTTACATTGTTGTACGCCACGTCGCACACCACGTAGCTGCGCCAGTTGATGCCCTTCACGAAGTTGGTAAACGACTCCTCAACCCACTGCACAAATCAAACAATAAACGGAAAAAGGAATCATTAGCCGAGATGCCATTAACTGATGGTAAGCGATTAAATTCACCCATCCCAATTTAGTTTTCCCATCTTGCCCACTAGATTTTTAGCCAGACCGCACCCCATTCGCTTAACACGAAACACGGATACGATTATCAATTAATTTCTCTCACAACGTGCTAAAATGTCACACGCATGTTGCGATGGAATCGAGAATTGATGAAAAAAGAGGGGAGATTGCTTCCTGAACTTCCTAATTGCGACCCATTGTACTGCCATCGTTAGCAAGCTATATTTTACAGTCTCCTAACACGGGAGGGCGTTGAACATACGCAACGCCTACGCAATTTACTATTGTTTTTAACCAATTGATTAATAAATAATAAACACTCCTACAGAGTTCCTGATGCAACATCGAGCTACTGGACCGCCTCAAGCACTATCGTTTAAATTCTAATTATTTCTTATTAATATCCAAGCACACATGATATGTTTTCCTAGGGCTTGCTGTTTGTATAACACGATAGCGGTAAGATAGCGATAATAATATTTATTTTAAATTTAATGAGAATTGCCTACCTTCAGGCGGTCATAATATTAATTAATTATTCTTGTTGCTGTTTAATATAATTTTGTTTACATGTTTTTCGTTGGAATTAATGTAAAAAAAACCAAGGTGTACGAGAAATCCCAAGAGCGTTCGTAGAACACTTATCGTACACTTCAGATTAATCGCACAAAATATCGATTACCTTTTAATGTGATTTGGAAAAGGTTTGTCAGAAAGCGTTCCGTTAAAGAATGCCAATAAGCATGATTATCTTACAAAATATAAACTAAAGCTTAAAATATTTCATCGAACGTAATTAATTAATTAAACTCTATCTTATCTCTGCCGTAACCGTATCGCCATACACACGATATGCTCTATTAAATTGATATCCAACGTATAAAAGTTGCTCCCAGCCCGTTGGCTTCATTTTGATCGACGACCAGCGATTAGAGGCACCGGACGTACGAACTGTTTTTCCCTTTTTTGTTTTGTTCTTTGAGTGTATCAACGCCACAGCGCTAATGCTTCGATTTCCAATGGATCGACGAGTAATGCAATCGGAGGGGTGCAATAAAAGCAAACAAAGACGCTGTCTCCCATATTTCTATATTTTGGTGTTTTCTCCAAGCGAGTGTTGTTGGAGTTCCACGAGCTACCGCCACAAAACAGGTTTTGCGCCCAGCGTGTCTGTCCTTCTTCAAGCTCTTTCTTCGCATTCCCTGATCGGTGGATGGCACACACGTACGACCGGCTAGTCCTCGTGGCAGCAGACTCCGACTTTGCTGGTGATTGTGGCGGGCTATAAACTAGACCCACCCGGGAGTTCTTTAGGAAGCAACACAGCCCGCCCGAAATGTATGCACCTGTTGGGCCGGCGATCGGCAGCCCTGCCACCAAACACGTTAGAGCGTGTGTGTGTGTGTCCCACAACAAAACCCGGTCGCCAAATTCCAACCGGATAGCGCCTCGGGTTCACATTAAGCCGCCTCTGTAAGCTAATGATGCTTAAAACGCCAAGATGCGCAACGCTATCCTTCGCTTTATCCGCGTCTTTTGTCGTTTTATTGTTCGCTTACAGTTTTCGGGGCGGTGAGGCCTTGTGCCTCCTCGTTTTGTGCTTCCGAACAGAACTAAAAACCCAGTGCGCTTTTCCACCGATTGGGAGGTCGACGTGTCGCGTTGCCCGGCCTTTGCGCAACGACGTTATTAGCGTCCACAAAATACTGGTTGGTTTTTGGTTTTATTCCAATATTTTATTGCTTCTAATTTGGTCTTTTTATGGACGGGTAAAGGCCGACGGCCGGTCCATGGATCTGGAGCCGAACCACCGACGACCGGGACGAGCGGGGACGAGAGAATCTTGATCTTTAAAGTCAAATTATTCTGCAGATAGTTCATCTCCGACCGAGCGCGCAACCTAGGCCATATCTTAACAGCTGCCCATTTTTAGGAACCCGCCGACAACAGTAAGCACAAGCCGCCGCGCTACTGTGGACCGGGATTTTGGGGAATCACCGCCACATACGTTTGCGTGTCTCGTCTACGTGTGACGAGCGGGAGAGGTGACCAACAGTGTTAACAGCTCCACCAGCCGAACATCCGCTTGGAGAAAACACCAAAATATAGAAATATGGTAGACAGCGTCTTTGTTTGCTTTTATTGCACCACTCCGATTGCATTTCATCTCTTCATCCCGTGCGCCACACCGTTTTTTTATTATTATTTTTAATGGAAAAAAACCCCGTGCGGTGTGGTGCTGAGGCAGATAGTAAAGCGAACCGGGCGAACGATAGAGAAACATAAAAATCTTCTCGTTTGCCTCATAATCCTAAATGACGGGTTGGCTGTCTTTAAGAGTGAAGCATTCCTTCACGGTGGCGGCGGCTTGCGCGCACACACACACACACACACACCCTAGACCATTCATGATCTTCCCGCTTCTAGGTTCGCTCCAGTAGGATCTCCTTTATTAAAATTAGCATACATCAAAGCGGTGTGCTTTTTTTTGCAGTCAAACAAACCCTGGACAGTGTTATTTTTTGGGGAGGCACGAAGAAAAGATTTACAAATGAAGCTGCACACTAATTTAGAATTTTAGCTGCACGACGTGATCCATGATCAATACCATGGAGACAGCCAGGCGGTGGAGATGACTAACGATGACTTTATACTCAAGGAGGCCATTATTGTGAGAAATGATTTTCAGCATCATTTGCATAAGAAAGCTACCTCGGATGGGTTATTTTATGGTTGCTACACTTTATGCCTAGCGTTAGCTGGTGTGTCCCTGATGTCATCAAAACTGTAGAGAGTTGTGAGACAAAACGTACCGCAGTACACCATCAATACGGACTGTCGGATTTGCCTAGTTTGAGCATATGGAATATTGAGGGCAAAGCTACAAATCTTGCAGTTTAGTTGAGGTATTAAACGTTTAAAGGCAGAAGTCCCTAAATCAAGAGATCTGTCAAAGCTGTACAAGTCTGTTATATGCCTAGTTTCGACACTTTCACAATATGGACTGGCGTAACACGTGCGGGATACCTACATCTACATCTTCTTAGACACTACAAACTTGAGAGTCACTGGCCTACCAATTTCTGGCTGTCAAGGATGCCGATAAGTTTGCTCCTTAACTGGATAGTCAGTACGATGTACGATACACCTAACAGCTCTGAATTTCTCCCAGCTTTAAAATTCTCAAACCTGACCCTCCCAGCAACTTCTATCTTTGGCAGGTTTCACCGTAGTTTTGAGCTACCATAAGCTTCCAGCTAAACTACTTCCGTTCTGAATTTTGAGGCGGCCCCTTCTTCATACTTACGCCGGGCGTTTGTGCCTGTGGTCCATAGGGATATCGGGTCCATTCCAGCGTCGCCTCCTTCGTGGTGTCCAGCAATACAACTACAAGAGATAGAAAAGGAAAGGTCATTAAATTGAATGAAAGTTTGGGGCAATAGTTTGCCAATAACAAAATACAATAACAGGAAATAGAAGTAAGCGCGAACTTTACGACCGATTGTCCGGTATTTGTGACGGGACGCTTCCAACATAGACAGATGTTTGGCGACATGTGTGTATTATGCGGCACGATACGCTTTAAGTTTTAAAGCATTACTCCACTAGTCAGTATGCAGTCCCCTCGCCCCTCCCCCCTTGAAAGCCTGTCCAACCCATCGATATAGCGAGTCAATCGGTCCGGGCAAATGATGATCGGGGAACGGCTTTTTCACGGTTCGCCGAGATTGAGCGCTAAACAAATCTAGCAAATGCACCAGAGGATTGATGGGGGTTCCAACTTCGCCGAACCGAAAGGATGCAACAACCAGGTTCGGGCAGGAAGAACGAAGGCCAGCTCTACTTTACCTTGCTTCTGCCGCCTCCCAATCACCATCTGTATCTCGGGCGTAGCATGCGGGTCATTTAGATAATTTATCAAAAGACCAACCGGTACGGAGCTGTAAATGGGAGATGTTGGGCGGAGGCGGGGAAGTGCATTATCGTCAACGCATCGGATGCAGCTCGGTTTGCACACGGCTTTCCAATTACACATACGCGAGCGGCACACGTACAATTTCCGTACCGGTGCGACACTAGACTCGTGTCATTGAGGTCGACCCAAAGTGGATGCGTGTGTGTGTGTGTGTGTGCGGCTCTATAGGTGCTCTTTGTTTGGAGTTTTACCTTTTTATTAATGGAACGGTTTCCGTTGCCCTTTCTAACCCATCCGCCCTTGCATCACTTGCCTCTTCGTGCCCGCTAATGATGATGCGACATTCGATGATGCGTTATAGTAATTCAGTTCCCGGGGCCGTTCTGCCACGACGAACGCACTTACTATACTGGGCCCCCGGGTCAATCTTACCCGTATGTGTGTGTGTGTCCAATATGTGTCCGAGACGATAGCGGGACCGGAGACTTCTTTGCACGTTCGCGAAAACCGACACAACCGGCGCTAACATTTTGCTCGTTAGTGAGCTTGAAACATTTCTAGGACCGCCCCCCCTTGAGGAAGCACACGGTACAAGGTTGACACGAGATAATTGGGAAACGGACGCGGACGCGCGAAAAAACCCTTGCAAACGCCCACCAAAGGCAAACCCATCGCCGATTGAACCGGCGCTAAATGGGAACGCAAACATGCGCAACAAGAAATAGATCTATGCTATAATTTTATAGCAACATTCGTTGATGACGTTTTACAAATCTAATTTTTTTTTTTGTTGGTGAAATAAAACAACGTACTCCAATTAAATTCCCAAACACACATTGACATTCCAAAAGAGGGGAAAAAAAATAATTTATTTTTCTTGTTTTCATGTGCGCCAGAATGTATGCAATGCAGTGGGTAACTAGCTAAATTTAATTCTTTATTTTAAAATGTTTTGGTTTTTCGGTGTGGACTTCTACCAAGATTATAGCACACTTTTAGTTTCAATACAAGCGAACTCTCAACACTTTCTTCCAAGATATTCTTTACTGTATCAATTTTTGTATTCCAAAAAATAACCTCACTGTCAATATGGATAATAAAATCACTGCTTACTCTCTTTCGGGAAGTTCAAAGTGAAACGTCCGGTACGTGTACCATAAATATGTGTCACCCTGTGACAACGCCGGGGAAAATCCTTTAAAACAACCTCGAGGATTCGAGATGGGGGAAAGCGTGCGAAAATTCAACTAGATACACCGACATGGAACAGAACAACCATCTTCCCTGTTCGCAACCCGCTCATCCCCGCCGCTTGTCACTTGGGTGGAGATGAAAATGGCACCGGCGGTTTGGATGCGTTCTCGTTCGTTGACCTCATCAAGCACAGCAGAGAGCGCCGCAACCGTCGTATCTCATTCGTGCTCCTGTCGAGTGGCTGTTGCTGCTACCGCTGATGAACCGAACCGAATGGGCTTTGGAACCTCGTCACATTTGCAGCAGAGAAAAGGACACGCTAGAGGAGTAGGATAAGATTCGGGGATAATTTTTTTTTTTTTTTGCATGGGAAAAATCACAAAAATGGCGATATTCCTTTCTCTGTGTCGTTGTTGTTTTCTCTACGCGAATCATCTCCATATATGCACAGTCAGGAGACGAAATATTTGTTCGCATCTCGGCTGCTCGTTTTCCCACACAGTTACAAGGCGCATGTAAAGCATTTCTACCTTCAGTTTTAGACAATTTGCCAAAATCCTCACCCTTATAAACGCGCTGCTGGGCAGTCACAGGTTCCTTTCATTGCAGTCACAGCAAGCGAACAAAATTAAAAGAAGCACAAAATAAGAAAAAAAAAACCCCTAAATCGGGATGAAACGGAAAACAGAACTCCCACTCCTTCGTCGGGGCGTCGCATTAACCTCACCACGAAAAGGAAAAACAAAAAAAAACAAAAAAGCAAATGGCTTGAAGGAAACGAGGAAAGAGAATCGATGTGAGGAGTAACGAGGGATTCGCTAAATATGTGGGAATGTCTCTCGGTTTCTGTCTCGTTCTCGGTTTTGCTCTTCATGTTTTTTTTTTTTTGCTGATGTTGTTGAAGATTTCCACATCAAGTGAAAGCTGCATGTCCTTTGGGTGCATATATTCGTTTGCAAGAAAATAACTATTGCGAGCAAAAGGAACATGAGAAGAGAGGAGGAGCACCATCAACATTTCAACATTCACAATCATTAGGTGGTAAGGAAAGTTTCGGCAGGTTTAAACAGACACCGAACAGTATAGCGTAAAACCGTACATTTTGACGTACGGTAACGCTTTAGTAACGCGTAGTAACGCTTTCGATTTTTGTCCTTTCGGTTTCGATTTTCGGGTTCGTTTCGCTTGTGTTTTTCGATGTTTGTGTTGGCCCTTACATAGTTTAAAAGTTTATTTGATCGGTTTTGATTAAACTTTATGTTTGAAAATGTAAATAAACTTTTTTAAATACATTTAAACCATATATAACTATTACGGGAGAAGTTTTTCTGGCATCGTTTACGCTTCTGTCGGGGGCGAAACAAATACAACAGACCGAAACAACTAGAAACCCCACCGTACGTAATCCGAACGGAATAACAAATGCGAGGAAATTTCGATGAATCGACGATAATCATCATCCTCCCGTACGAGAGTTTCCCTTTTTCTTGAAGAAAAACCCATAACAGCGGGACGGTTGGGGATGGAAAACAAGCGAAACATTGATGGGAGACTGAGGAGACGACACTCAAAGGACAACTACCTGCCTCACAAACACACACGCAGCGAGACAGACAGACGAAGTTTTTCTTTTCTCGATTTTTACCGTCGAGAGTTTAATCGGTACAGGACGAAACCCACCCACCACCCACAGTTATCCCACACACACACACACACACACACACACTGCTGTTGGTATGCGTCCGTTGGTACAGTCTTCTCGAAGACACAAGAAGAATGGAGCAAGAGAGAGAGAGAGCCAGCGGGACAGCCGGGAAAACTAAGGATTTTGAAGTGGGTTTTTGCTTTCGTTGCCCGCGGGGGCCCCATTCCCAAAAAGCTCTTTTTCCATCTCTATCACCTTCCCCTCCCCTTCTACGCTCCATTATATCATTTTCGGTCAGGAATGGGGACGGGTCGGTAACAAGTAACAAGACAGCCTGGCAAGACAAGTTCATCGGACTTGTCAGTTCTTGCAGTGGGCACACATTGGGCATTTGGCGGCATAAAAATGAGACTAAATCGTGTTCTTTACTTTACGAAACGAGAGTTGTTTGTTGATTACGCAGTATTACGCCTACAAGATGTAGAATTGAAGAATCCAGATAAATAGCCTTTTTTATGTAATTATTCCATCTTCAAATGTCTGCAACTTCCGAAGTTGTTCGCCGATTTTGATGCCCAATAGCAATTTGGAAAGGCATTTTAGTGTGAATTAAATCATAGCAAGAGCAAAGTTCAGCTCTAAAATATAACAATTAGAATCTTAGAATTGTATGAAAATTGGATAAGATTATCAAATTTTGCAATATAGACCATACACTTTCGCCAATAGGTCTCAAGAATTTGAATAGAATTATTCTACATTAAGTCAAGAATGTAGCTGTGTTCCTAGGCACTCCATTTAAAGTTGTTCCATTTTCCAAAATATCTATCTGATGGGTCTGTACGAGGGATCGCCATACTTTTTTCGAAGAGGACTAGAGCGTGCGGGCCAGATATTCCAAGTTGAATGCGTTTAGATCGCTAACGCTTCGGCAATTGTTGGATGAACAGCGTGTTCCTTTCACACATAGCAAACCTACCCAATGTCTGATAGATCTTTAGATCTAGATAGATAGATTCGATATTTACTTCTGGTCTACTCACGACAAGGGCGATTATCGAATCCCATCATTCCAAGACTTCTCGAGGTTCGCTTACTGTCTCCTAGATAAAACTGTTGCAACAATTACACTAAAATAAACTCTGTTGATGGTCGACTTAGATTGACAGCATCGAAAACTTGTGTACTTTATGAGTACTGATATAATCTGGACTTTGCCGACACTATAAACCCGTCTTATGAGCTTCACCTTTGAGAGAATAAAGCCTTGAGTGTACTGAGATGGTCAACTCACCGTTTAGAGTTCTGTTTTCGGTGGATTCGAACCTTCTATTGGTATCGTTACTCTTGGATAAAGATTTCTGGGGGTTTCCATTAGTATCGTTACTCTTGTAGCATATGATAACATTGGTAGTGATGATCCAGCTGCTTGACATAAATAAGTCTAGTAAGCAATAATATGATCGTAAACTCGCGAAGTTGTAGAGTTAAAGAGAAAGAGGAAGAAGAACTTGTTCCTCTTTCTCTTTAACTCTACAACTTCGCGAGTTTTACGCCTGTCATTACTGTCTTTCTACGTCTTGTTGAGCGAGGACTAACCGAATCAAATCCTACTTCAAATGACGATTAGACACATTTGGATGTCGACATCAGGAGCAAACATCGTTAGTGTGTAAAACAAAAAAAAGATATTAAGGGCATGAATACAGACTTTTAAATTTTGGATCTTTAAAACCCCAACGGTAGTAACCATAAAAGGCTTAAAAAAAAAAACAAACTTCAAAAATGTCTCGAAAAAAAAAAACTCCAATATCATTTATCCTATTTTTGACCACTAAAAAGCCCACTGTGTGCAAAGTGCAAAAGAAAACACCAAAACCAATGCAATTGCTTGCCGCCTTAGCATTCTCAAAGATTTTGGGTTGGAATCTCGAATAAGTATAAGTAGAAATAAGTAGGAAAAGCAACGTTGCCTTAAATGTTTACGCGATTCGTCCACCATTTTGTGGTACCAAGCGCAGAACTTTAAAGGTGCCTTAGCGTAATGGAAGAAACCTCCAGAAAGTATGCACTTGAAAGTAAGTACCCTTTTGCATCCAACTCACTCTCTCGCTCTCTCACACACACACACGTTGCCTCGATTTTGGAGAGGGTGCCCTTTATTTAAGGTTTTGCCAGTTTTGTTTTATTGCTCGTGCTCAAACTGAAGCAAAAAGTCCGAATCTCAATGAGCTCCGAAATGCTGCGAGCGGCACAAAAGCGGCCCCAACAGTGGAAAGAAAGCAAAAGGCCAGCGCAGTTTGCAGGGTAAGACAGGATCCAAACAACAACAAAAAACCTTCATGTGACATTCATGGGTTCTTGGGAATGGAGTTGTTGGTTGCAGAAACGCATAGTTTCATTCACCTTGCGGGTGTTCGACGACCCCGAAAAAAACATATTTTGGAACATTATGAATTCGTCGCCAAACCCATCCACCCACAATTCTTACCCTCGTTGCTCCTCTTCTCGCCGTCAAACAATAGCCACTTAAAGGCTTCTTTTCGTGCCTGGGCAGCGCACACATAATGCAACAAGCAGTTGAGTGTGGTGGTGCTTTTTTTCTGGAACGCGGGGTTAATAAACGCAACCGCCCCCCACCCCCTTCCACATTGCATCACTTTCACTACTGGCTAGAGGGACGGGGCGAAAATCCGGGTCCTTAGAAAAGGGAAAACACACTGTGACTGACGCTGAAGTAAAAAGAATATACACACTTCGGCACATGAAATACCAAAAAGGAAAGATAGAAATCTACCCTTATTTTGGGGGGAGGGGCACACACACACACACACTCATGCGGGAAATGTACACCACCCATTGTGGAAAATTTGCGATGAAAGTTAACGTTAACGGTTGCTGCTACACCGCTGCATCGTGTGCCAATGCTTGATTCGATCGCAGCAGGATGGAAAATGATTTTTCCCACCCCACCTACCCCCCCTCCTCGTAGCTGCGAAAAGGGAAAAGCTCACCAACCGCACACCAAGCAGCAAACAAAACACACACACAAGCACAAGCCACCCTGATGTTCGAGCATTGTCCTTGTCCTTTGATTTAGCATAGCATCGGGCGGCGAAAGTGAGGTTAAATGGTTTGGTACGGGGGGTGGTCTGGTACATGGAGATGCATGTAAGCATTTGCTTCTCCTTGTTTTTCTTCCCCATTCCTTTACTCTTTTTGGACACTTTTTCCCGTACCCCC
>KZ064397.1:4248-17520 GCA_002091835.1 Anopheles maculatus | reverse complement strand
TAGCGAATTCCTGTCCTTGACACAGCATCGTGTGCTTTCCATCGTTATCATCAACGATCTTCAGAGCCTCTCTCTCGTCTTTTACGTCGATGAAAGCGTTGACGCTGCTTGTGCGCAAGTGTATGCGTAACACTTGTTCCTTTCTAATCTGCAGTTTAGATGAGATGAAGTCTACCACATCTTTAACGGGAGGCCTGGTTGGCAGCTGAGAGAAATCTACTCTCAGAGTAGCTTCTCTTGTTCCCATGGTGTCACTATATGTTTTGCTTAGCACTCTAGTTTCACGTCCGTTCTCTTCGAGCTCTAGAACCAAACTGATACCAGAATTGTCGAATTTCGGACGTTTTCCGAGTGATTCGACTCTCGGGAGGCAAAATTTTAACACCAATGTATGTTTGTAAAAATGGAGTTCGAATTTATTGCCGCTTTTGCCTATACGCGAGATTTTCTCTACTGGCCGCTTCGGGCCCCCTTCGCCCCCATTTATAATGTTTACATCGAGTAGCGCCACCTAGCGGAAACACGAGGTACCCGCTAGCCAGGCCAGTCAAATTAATTTGACAAGAATATTTGGTGTCATAGAAAAACTCATACTGAACTTTTCAAGATCCATGTTTGCTACAAGTCTTTCAAACTGAAGATCAATACGCTGTCAGATCAGAGGTATAAAAAGATTGAGCTTATTCTTTAAACCCCATACAAAAGTGTATGACCAAATCGTATGCGACTGAGCAGTGACACTGGCCTAATAACGTTCGTTGATATCGTGGCTTTAGATAAAGTGACAAAATGTATAAATCTCTCCTATCTATTTCTCGCCGTGAGTAGATTATTAAGAATGGGACAGAACTTGTGCAGGCAATACCTGGTAAAGGCATTTGTATTCTTAATATTTGATATATTTGATTTAGTGTTTTGCTAATGTAGCAAGCTCTTTGCGGTCCTGCCCTGCTTTAACAATCCTGCAGTATCACTCACAATCTAGCGCTATCCAATATCCCAGTAGACTATGTCGTTCGGTGCCATTCTCATGACATGACCAGCCCACCAAAGCTCGTAACGCTAGTCGAGCATCTTACTCTCGGTTATGTTTATGAGAGTTTCGTCAGTTCTGAAAAGAGTCCATGTCTCAGAGATCGTTGTGAGGGCTAGGATTTTAAAGATTATATACAGCCATGGTTTTGTCCGCCGCGTCAGGTATTTTGAGTCGAGAAGTTTCCTTAGGCTGTCGTCTGTTAGGGTTAGGAGCTTAGCAATCCTTCGCGTATCTCAAGGTCTATGTTGTTATCGGGTTTTTATTTATCGGACTTTTGGAAATAGATAGGCAGAGGTTTGGAAGACTTCAAAGACTGATCACTTATCTGCACATCACGCCAACGTACATATGTGTTTATAATAGGACCATCGTCATTTTCCAACCAGAAGTTTAAAGCAGGCTTGGCAAACGTTTTGTACGTAGAAGAGCCTCAAACCAATTATGTCTATGCAATATGTCAATGCAACAATAGACCCTGGTTAATTAAACGTATACTCAGAATATGGCAGTCCTGGTAGCATGTATTAGAAAAGCGTGTATTTTTTAAAAAGTTGGAAAGTTACAAAAGAAAAAGTTTAATAGTTAAAATTGTAAGTCGATTAATCGCTAAATAAGCCTTCCATGAAGTATGAATTGGTGTTCTTCGTTTAGCTTGAAACTGTGCTTGAAGTAATTAACTATTCACCTGACCAGAGCAAAACACTGTTCACGATAATAGCAATTCAAAACCGTTTTATGTTTGGAGTACAGGAAAAGAGAAGAAAAAAAAAACAAACAAACACAATATAACTAATTTACCTTGTTGAAAGACTTTCAAGCGGCACTTGACCGGTACGAGCCGCTGCCTAGGAACGCTAGTGTAAGCTTGAAAAGTACATTAAAATGTGCGTCCGTATGCCCTGGAGAGCGCCGTCATTAAAGGGACGGACTACGGCCCTCCTTTGGGACGCTCAAGTGGGGATGTCCGCGCGCCGGCAGATGAGCGTAACGAAGAACAATTCATCGTGCAATTCACAAGGACGTGCAGGCGCACAGGAAAGAAGCAAGGCCGCGGACCTGATGAAGCTATTCTCGGGACGAGCTTTTGACTTCTGAGAAGACGGGATCTCGCACATAAGACAAGAAACACTCAACCGTCGATACGTCGGAATCTTGGACTCCGGGCCGAGAAAGGCACAACCCGTGGAAGGTTACAACGGGGGAGCATCTTTTCAAATTCCAAACCGCCCCAAAGATTGTCCGGAGGAGGGATGCTGGATGAAAATTCTGCCGGTGGGCAGGTGCGGCAACTGGAAGAGTGAATTTTCTGTTCGTTATGGAATTTTCACTTTGTGCGGTAGTCGTACGGACGGACGTAAATGGACTTACGCGTTGGAAGTGGAAAACGCAAATGGAAGGTGCAAAAAATGCTGACTTTTCTTGTGTTCGGCTCGGCCTACGCGTTGAGGCTGGGCACCACGGTCTCGGGACAATCGGTCGGTCGAAGCGAAAAAGGGTCTGCCTCTCCTCTCGACGGGATCGGGATGGGAGTGATTGGCTTAGAAATGAAAAGAAACATAATTTCATCGGCAGGCTCGTCGTACCGTGGGCGCGCGCTTTCGGTAGCTCTCGTCGTTTGTGAGTGGGTTGGCAAAATAGTTTTATATTCATGACCGACCAAACCGAACTGGCAGACGTTCGACAGAAGCCGTGGCACGGTCTGAGGTGGCGCAGCGTTGGGTGTGTCGGTACCCTTCAAAGCAAAAGTGCTTTCTGTCCAAGGATGCGAGTATGTGCGAGAGTGCATGTAGAGATACCGGAGGTCGTGGCAGCATAAGAGCAGCCGAAGAGAGAGAGAAAAAAAAACTCGAAGAAAATCGAGGAAGAATATGGAAAAACGAATCCCTTTTCTTATATCTTATGCATGTTTGCGTACCTTCACGGGTGTGTTAATGCAAAGAAGCAGTATGGAAGGTACGTACCGTACGGGAAGCTGTGAGTATGCATGTATGCGTGTATGCGTGTGTGTGTACTGGGGATGTATTTTGTTGGAGCTCCGTTTGGGAGCTGTTAAGACCGATGATGAGGTCGATTACGATGCAAAACAGACCCGTACAGGAGCAAGGATCTAGGCGTCTTTAGGAAGTTTTAAAGGTTCGCTTTCCGGTTCACCGCAGCTAACAGGCTCGAATAATGCGTGTTTATATATGCGGCAAGTCTTGAGAAAAATCTAAAGGAGTAAACGAAGAAAAAAATAGAAAGAACAGGACACCATTGTACCTAACACCATTAGCGATAAGTTGCGGCTGTACGGAAGGCACGAAATAAAAGGCAATGACTTTCGGTCACATCAGCGCAGATATGGTACCCGCGCTCCCAGTGTCCCAATTTGCCCTTTATTATGGCCGGAAAATGGTGGAACTACTCCGCGCATGCGATGCTAATGGGAAATTTTCCGTTAAGTGAACGATAAGGTTGCAAAAGGTAGGATGCTCAAATCAAAGGCAAAGGTACGGAATTGAAGCGAGTAGAAACAAACAAAAAACTCACACAAACACCCGTACAACCCGGAACCCGGGAAGAGGCTCTAGTATGCAAGCGAACGTAAGGAAGCTGCAAGGATTCCGGGAGCAAGATTTCACTAAAAAAAAAAAAATGAAAATGATCCGTCAGCAAGATAAGCTGGCGCGCGCAATGATCAAATGCAAAAACCCCGTGCTCGTGTCTGCAACTCCATCCCGATCTGTTCGCCTTTCTGATGCGAAGATTGGAACTGGGAAGTGGATGGAACTAACAAGGACTTCGAGTGGGAAAATGATATCGGCCAAAGGGACATGGAAGGCTGATGGCCGTGGTAAGATAGTTAAAATGAACCTCATACATCAACATTCCGGCATACCGAAGGAACGCACGGTTGCACGGTAAAATAGAAATGATGCAAATGCAAATTTTCCTCGATGCTGCTGCACGGCTGGCTGGCTGGCTGCCTCGTTTCCTCGGCTCTCGTTTTGATTCCGGCCCAGCGACATATCATTGGCTTCCATATAGCTGAAAAAAATGTTCTATAGCCCCAGCAAAAAAAAAAAAAACAACCAGAAACCATCTTTATCAAACGATGAAGCTTTCGATGTTGGCAGATAGTTTTGAAAACCCAGGTTCGGTTGCCAGGTTTCATCGGCACCTTTTGCAGATCACGTTTTTCCTTCTGCAGGAGATTGTGAGGATTTGTTTTTTTGCGCAGGTCTGCCAAGGCAAGACTTAAGGACTCGTTTTTGGATGTGTGTGTGTTTGTGTCGTGGGAGAAAAGCATCGTGAAACGGCTATCGAGCAAGCAATTGCTCATTTATGCGCTGAAGATTATAAATAAATTAAAAAGTTTAGTTTTCTGGAAAGTTGAACGTTGCAAGGATGGAAGGCGAACGGTGTAGCAGGGATTGGAGATGAGTTTGGTGGAACTAGAGGTTTAATTTGAATTTTCATATGTTACGGTAATTTTTCAAGTATGGTTTTCGAAGGAATTTTCGTTATTGGGTCATGCGAGTTATTGGGCAACTTCATATATTCTGCTTGAATCTTTATGAGTTGCTTTATCTTCGTTGTTAGTATTTGTGGTTTTGCTAGCATAAGAGATACAGGTAGTCCGGTGGTATAGGTAGTAGCGGTGCCGGTTTTCACAAGGCAGGAACAGGTATCGAATATCGTCCAGATCGTCTCCCCGTACGAAAGACTGACTATCCGGCTGCGGATAGTAAACAAGTCAAAGAGAGCTAGTAATGGCAGGACAAGACCTTGTGAGGTTGTTGATCAAAAAGGAGAAGAATAAGTGCCAAAGAAGAGGAAGTGGAAGAAGAAGAAGAAAAGAGATCAAAGCAAGAAAACAAGTAAAACCCTCTTAAGATTTTGCAGATTTTACATGGGAGTTGTCAAAACCCTGCTTTTGAGTAGTTGTTTAGAGTTGTTCAGTTATCTTTTAATCAAACAGTAGGGTCCATGGAGACTTAAGCTTAAAAAATCTGAAAGTTTTAGGAAATATACGGTCAGACAGTCAGATGTTGTAAAAGTAGTTCAAATTATTGCGAGGCGTTTGACAGCTGACATACCATTTTGACAGTTGGTTTACTAGGCGAGTCACGATGTCTCTGCCCATTTTTTTACTTTCGGATAGCTAACTCTGTTTTGTTGCTGCAAATGATGCAAACCAGTGCGAGCGAACATGACAAGTCGACGAACTTTTGACAGTTATCTGTGCAAAATGTTAACAAACACCCAAATAAGTTCGGAAGTGTTCGGTAAAAGGAGACAAGGCAACAAACGTGAATAGTTTTTGTTAGAAAACATGTAGTTTTGTATGTAGAGTAAGTAGAATTTTAGTCGTGAGACGTCAAAACACTTATAAACAAACTGGCTTAGATTATCATAAACTTCACTACGACGAATTTCATAGATTTTTTATGATTTTAACCTAGCTGACATAGAGTCGTACGTGAGCAATAAGAAATCTCCTTCTTCAAGGAAGTGAAATCAAAAGTAGTTGCACCGAGCTATGCAACTGCAACCACCAAGTTCAGTTTCCTTTGACAGTAAGGATACAGCAAGGAAAAGTTGCCATCCCACCAAAGAAAAGTGGAAGAGAAAAAGGGCTCATTCGTCTATTGAATGATACGGAAGTAAGGGTTGATGATGGAAGCGCCATACATATGTAAAACTAGTTCTAACCGTTGTCATAGGGAACGGGATCCGCTTGCTGATGCATGTTCGGGGTTTGTGAGTGACACAAGGGAATGTTGGATTTTCCTTTACATTCCTGAATGGAACAGTTGAGCCATCCGTACGGGAACTGGGACGGATTTTTAATAAAGCAAGGCATTTCAAACTATTTCCTCCGATGGACACTTTAAGGCTGAATGAAACTTTATTCCTCGATCCGTAAGATGTGTAACCTGATGCTTAGTCATGTTTTTGAAGGGCGTGCAGGAATTTTTACGATATTAAATATCTTCAAGATGGCTTACGGTTTGTGCATTGATCACTTTACCATGAAAGTGATGTAATGTAATGGAGCCCAAATTCGACCCAAATCTTGCAAAATGGGGAACGTTTGGAAAGAAAAAAACCCCTGAAAGTGGCGAGTAAAAGCAGGAAGGTATCGTGCAGCTTTTCGTCATTGGAACTTTTCAGAAAAAGGGATTGCCACCTTCCTTTTTGGTGAGTTTGAAGATGTTTCACTCGGCATCAGCTGGCCTGAGAAGTGTTCGTTGCCGGTTGCTGGCGCAATTTATTTAATTGCTTGAGCGCATTTTCGCACTTCCGTAGCGTGAAAATTTGCCATATCATTTGTG
The DNA here is from genome assembly GCA_002091835.1 of Anopheles maculatus. Classification (NCBI taxonomy): domain Eukaryota; kingdom Metazoa; phylum Arthropoda; class Insecta; order Diptera; family Culicidae; genus Anopheles; species Anopheles maculatus. The sequence goes on along the minus strand of KZ064397.1, from coordinate 11,166 downwards.
TGATACGGCTTTTTTCACTTTTTTCCACGGTGAAGCTGATGGCAAATGTATATCGTGCAAAAGATAGGCCATTTGTCAAACGTGAAGGACAGTCAAAGCCGGTTGTTGCGGTAGAATTGAACATCTTGAAACCCGTCTTCGCAAACAGTGGAAGGCATTATCGTTTCTTTGGAAATTTCTTTAAAAACTTCATCTTTTTGTACGCCCTTCATCTTCCCGGACGGCCCGAAGAAGGACGAAATATTGAACGAATAGATAGCGTTCAGCGTGAGAAATGGGGAGGCAATGGGGTAGAAAAGTATCGCTTCGTGTAAGCAGTGCGCAAGTTTCATTTGATAAAGTACACATAAATCAAGGCACCGAATTTTACGTGATTGAACGTAGCGTTGTGTACATCAGCATTGGATAGGCACGATATGCTACGAACACAGTCAAGGTGGACGGTGGCGAGGCTATGGTATGGCTGCCGTCCGAGCTGCCAGCAAAGAAGCCAGTTGGAACTCATTAATCATGATGGTGCAAATCCTTCGAAGACTCCGCAAGACAGCTGACCATAAAGTAGGAGAAAATCTGCGAACAACTTAAGCGAACATTTTCCATCAACCATAATTTCATACCATTCTAGCAAAAGGGAGAAGAGATTAGATGTTGGTGTGTTTGTAGGACAGTTCTTCAAAAACCGAATTTTAAGGTATTTAAGGTAGAACAAAACATAGTGCGGTATATTTGAGTACAAAAACATACTAAGAAAGTGAGCGATTATAGCATACCATTTTCTGAATCATTCACAACACAGCCTACAAATGTCAGATGTTTCGAATGTAGTCTTCGGACATCAACTGTCAAGTGTGTGCTGTGTGTCTTTTGTATTACTGTGAGATCATTTGAGGGATGCGGTCTTATAGGACATTACCGAACCGAAATACTTGAGAGCAATCGCTGCAGTAGGTTAACGATCCTAATTTCATAGATTTTTGTCCATGTTGGGTATATAAGAAAAACATGTGCCGTTTCAAAGTTGCGATATCTTTATTCATAGTAACTTCAATTTAAAATGAAAACATGCAAACTTTTCAAAACGTTGAGCGCCACCAAATCAAACCATTTCCGGATTGAACGGAGTGGACGATACCCCAATGTTCAAGTAGTCTAGGATAAGCAGAGAGGCCCTTTATAAAAAGACACCGAATTGAAGCTACCGCGAATACGAGTTTCCGGGTTTTCAAACTGCTAAAAGCTTATAGGACGGCACAACTCTTTTAAATGAAGATACGCTTCTATCGATTACTACGTGGCCTCAAGCATCTGCCTACATTTAACATTCAATCTGCAGTCCAACGGAAATTCCAGTTCTATTGCGCTACAATTGGCCTGAAGTTATGAGTCGAGAAGCCAAAAGAGTGACCAACGCTTACAAACTGAATTTCCTTGAAGTGCTTCTAGATGATAAGTTGAGATTCCACGATCAGCTTGTAAGCCTGCTACAGAAGCTGGTGCGGAATATAGGTGAGTTGACGTTGGCTAAAAGGCTCTACTGCTCGCTAGTTCATTCAGTAGTTGAGTATGCATCCGTAATTTGGTGGGCTACGGCTGTTCGATCTTTGGTGTGTCTGGGTTCTCGAGGTTCACGAGACTTTTTTAACGTTCCTAGTGAACTTCCGTGGATTACAGCGCTACTCTTTGCGATCGGCCTGTTGGTTCCGGGCGAGAATTCTCTGTACTAGGAGGAAATTCGCCTTGGAGGTAGACCACTCCCGTATTGGTTCCTCTGATCCATTGCTTTAAATTTCTCGTGAATTATACGTTATATGTGTCTGTGGGTTCAAGTCTCATCTGGGCCGTTCCCCCATAGTGAGGACTGACTATCCAACTATGCGGTAACAATGAGTCTAGTAAGCCAAAAATGGCAGGCATGACCTTAAGAGGTCGTTAGGCCAAGAAAGAAGAAGATGTGTCTGTCAACTAAATAGTAGTAATGTTGAAACGTGCGTAACTCAGGCACCACTGCCTATTATTAACAGATCAAATTTGTTGGTGATATATTGTAGTTGCTGTAAACTTGCTCGAGTTCAGACTCGTATTTTTCTTGTTAGCCGAAGTATGAGTTTCTTTAATAGTACAACCTCATCAGATACTCGTTAGTGTTTAAATCTTGACTAGCTGTTTATGGTTTAACTTTCATCGAGCTTAAAGTTCCTTCAAGAGGCCTTATAGGCCCTATATTATCTAGTTGATCACATCCTAAACGCTTGAAGATCTTCTTGGTGGAATTATTGAAGAGTGTCACAGTCATACCCATTTATTTAGCTTATTTCTACCGTAATGTGATGGAATTTAGGCTTTTCCGGCTAACCGGTCCACGCAGATTAGAAATTTTCTTCCCTAGTTAGTGATGTTTGTTAGCATAAGAGTTGAATGTAGGCAAACATTTCTCCGGTAGGCAAGCAGTCATGACGACGATACGCAAAGTATAATTTTTAGGAATTTCTATATGAAAATGCGAATCGGTGCCAAATTCCGGCTTCCTGCCACCGGTTCATGCTCAATTGATGCGTGCTAATGCCATTTCAATCACGGCGCGTACTCATCGTTAGGCAAAAGCATAATTGAATGGTTATGTGTCACGATACATTGATATCTTTCGCCTTGCTACGAAACGATCGAACGCCGCAAACAAATTCGAAAAGATGAAGCAAGTATGGCAGACACTTCACTATTTGATGTTTTTACTGTCTGTAGCAAGCAAGAAAGTCTCATACCGAGAGGTACTGTCAGGCGTCAAATTTGATGCGCTTCATTACGCAACACTCACGCCAAGATGCAATGCATAGAGATCTTTTGGGTCGTGGGCAACAGGGCGAGAGTGACAGAGAGTGCTTTTTCTGTTGGAATGTTGCACAGCTTTCCCAAACCTCACCAGGCATTTGATCCAGCCGAAGTGCGTGTGTTTCGTGGCATGTAGATTGGGTTCGTTTGCCGAAGGACACAGTGTGCTTTGAAACTGGCGTGTACGCTTGGCAAGTACGGTATGTAAACCTCTCGTAGCCGTCACACACATACACACATCTCACAGCCGGAATGGAATGTCCGCCTCTGTCTGCCTCTGACTGTGCCGCCACTTTTGCTTCTTCGAACTGAATTTTCTGGCAGTAGGAAATGTGGTTTTTTCGAGAAAATGTCACTCACCGGGCAAAGAATTTCAGCTCACTGACTAGCTAGCATTCTACTTTCTATTCGGTTGACAGTTTTGAACGGTTTTCATCTAGCAGGCCGAAGTCTTGTAGCCACGGAAACGATCGTTAGGCATCGCTCGGCGAAGTAGATTATGCAAAAGAAATGGGGCCGTTCGTTGGTGAGAAAATTAGCACGTGTCATAAAAATTTAATGCTCCTTGTCAAAATCGACCGCTCGGGCGACGAGTGAGTGGTGTCGAGTTAATGACTTCCCATTGCGCCGGTACCACGGTAGCGATGACAGGGCGCGAAGAATCGCTCCACACTCTCGCAAGGTGGTAAAACGATATTTCAATTAACGTCGTCAGTGAAGAGTACCGAACCGGCGGTACGATTGATTCTTCGGAAGGTACGACCACAAACCGGGTGCCATAATACCAATGGTAGGATTTACTGCCAAGTGCTACTCGCGGTAAAGTAGTTGGTTGGAGCGGTCCTTGGATTCTTGAAGGTGGCTGGGGCACGGGAATGATGGTGTAGTTATGCTTTCTTCACGTGTCAGCATTATTCTGCTGGTGGATCTCAACCAGGATAATGTTGCCCACCGCGTACTTGGCTCGGCTTTCCTTCCTTCTCAAACCGTGCATCGTGCACTCCACAAAAGGAAAGGATTGTCTGCATTGCCGTCAGCACTAGGTTGAACCGGTGAGCACAAATTTACCAACATAACCTACAATCTAGCCAACGACGATGCGCGTGTCACGTTGCATTTCCCCCCGGTTGGATCGTCGTTGGCCGTGGGTAGTAGAAAAGTGCTCGCTGTGGCATTACGTAGCAATATGCTACGCGCGATAGTCTTCAAGGGTTGTGCATTAGAGTGCGCATCGTTTTCGCTGGCTGAATAGATTGGACAGTTCGGTGACGTGCAGCGGTGAACAAGGGCGGCTCGATTCACTATCGTGTCTTCTGCCAACAAATGGATGGTTATGCATCGCGCAGTTGCAGTTTAAAAACTCGAGAAACATAAAGAATTGCCGGATAAGGCAACACGTTGTTGCTTTCCTTCGCTTCGGCGAGAGAGCTTTGTTAGCGAACGGGTAAAATGTGTATCCTGTCAGCCCGGAGCGATGCCGTTGGTCTGTACCGTGCAACCTGTAGATCACCTTTTACTCGGGAAAAAGGCAACATCCCACCCGCTGGGCCGCAGCACTAGCGCTAGCGGCCATCACGTGTACATCTCTGGGTAGGCGAGCAAGGTGAATAGTAAAAGGAAGTGAGTGTAGTTCCCAGTCGACAAAGAACTTCTTGGTCGGTCAGTTTTGCGCAGCGCTTGCATGTTAATTGCCGCGTTTCTTCTGGGGAGGACCCACGCCGGGACTCGGCTCCATGCTGTGCTGGGGAAGGAAAAACTTTAAACCATAATTCAAACAGAATGAGCAACAAAAAAAAAGGCTTACTATAAACGTAAGCCGGGACACTAGCCCTAGGTATAGGAGGACCGGCGGTACGGGTTTGGGTTTAACTTTCGCCCCCGAGACTAACGCACAGAAGTTGGGTCAGCATCGTGTTTCGTGGGCTTTGGGGAAAAAGTTGGACAAGCTACAGCTTCCAACGGGTTTCAGTTCAGGTTCCCCCGGTTGTTCTTCGGGTATAGCGCTTCCACAAACTTTCCACAACAGTAGGGAATTCCAACAGAAAGTTGTATCGTGTGCTTCATGGTTCGATGCGATGAAATATAGCGAGCGCGTTGCTGGCAGTAGAATGTGAATAATTCAAAAGAATAAATTTATGAAGATAGTTTCCGAAAAAAGGATATATTCAGGAGTGTTTGACTGCTGATTGGACTATGCTGATGAGATTATTACCTTCTGGCTACTAAATTGTTGTGTGTGTGTTAAGATTTAAAAGTCTTGCTGAATGACGTTTCAACAGAGCTTAACGAGTGCGACAATGATGTTTTACACAATCAACTTAATGATACTCTGTCTAGATGCAGTTGCATTGCTTGCTTAAAATAGTGCTGAAAGTATGTGTTTATATTTTTTTAATAAAATTAAATTTCGTTTTTCACAGTGAGCCATTTTGGCATAAAATTCAATCATCATCATGTTTGTCTATTTTTATTTAACCAATAATCAACAAAAGCATAGTCTTTGAACGAAATCAAGGACAGAACTATTTAATAATATTATTTACTAGTACTTAAAATGCTGATCCCAATCTGGATGATTAGCATAGATATTTCACCGGTATAAAAATGATTGTTTACTATTCTTCAATAAATTTTGAAAACATTTCCCCTACGTTGAAGGCTGAATATTGAAGGTTAGAATGTTATGTACTACGCTTTCCTATTTTTTCATATGCTAAAGTACAAGAGCACAACACGAAAGCAACAATCCCTGACGACTTGAAATTTAAGTTTCTATTACGAAGAAATATCTATATCGAACTGTTGATTTCATTCGAACTGTTTCAAAAAGGCTTTTGTCTAGTTTTTGTTTAGTAAGGCGAAAATAAAAATAGAGCGCCAAAACCAAAATATAGAAACATTGGTGTTGGATTTGATTAAACAGACTAGCTAAGCAACAACTTATAAAAACTTTTAGTTTAGAATGATAAGTTGTGTTATAAACTAGATATTCACATATAAACTATCCGATGTAGAGCAGATGTTTGTGCTCGGCTAGGGAATATGGTTCGTTGTAAACAGCGTTTGTGTACTCTGGCACCAGATAAGTCAACATGTGAATTAAAACGATGCCGAGACGAACTCCACAACGAGATAAATAGGGCCGAATAACTCGCCTTCCGTCTCTTTGCGCGAAACCAGTGAGAATTAAACACTAAAATTGAAATGTTCTCCAACAAAAAACTACATTTTGCAATAGGACCCGAAAGCAAAGTCTTAGTGGTACCAGTTTTTAGCACATGAGTTCAGGTATACGCAGGACTGACTATAGAGATACAAGAAAATTAAGGAAAGAAGCGACCAACTTCTGCCAAAAAAATTGCCAGGCCAGATAGTTTCTAGAAGTACCTGATTAAATATATTCGTTAAATAAAAATTTAACAGTGCCACTCAAACTAACAGTTTGATAAATTGTTAAAAGAGCATCCCGGCTTTTATTAAAACAGTGTCTACTACTGAACAGCAGGACTTTTGTTTAGCTTAATGGGAATCTTAACATGTCGATTAGACCTGGCAAAGCATATGGCAACATGAGTTGCTCCAATGGATTACTTGCCCTAAAGTTAACAAAAGTAACTTGAAACAGTGTACCTTAAGGACCTCTTAGCATACAACCTCCGGAGGCATACATTTCGGAGATTTGTTGCGAAGCTCGGTAAATAGGCCGATTTTCGCTAGACTCCTTCAGATTCTAAACAACTCATAGAAAATTGTTAAGCAAAATACTAAGTTTTTAGAAATACAAAGATACAGATGTTGTTGAAACCTTATTAAACCTTATTGACGTTTATTAGAAAGGCCATCTGGATTTTTTTTGGTTTTCAATACTATGTCTGTTCAAAACTCTTTGCGAAATAACCAAAATTAAAAAAAAAACCGAAGGAGTACTAAAAAGATTAAAGTTGTTTCTAAGGTTAAAATGTAAATTTATAATAAAGATTTGCCCTTTACATGTGGTATCATTTAAAGCTGTTTTGATTGTAGTTAAGACCGTAGGGTTGCTCTGGATTATATTATTTTAGGAATCTTCTATTTCTGTTTAGGCTCTAACAA
>KZ064392.1:0-13330 GCA_002091835.1 Anopheles maculatus | reverse complement strand
AGAAGAGTATCACCATTCTATACCTAACCACCAGTATTCGCCAAGTCCTCGAAGTCTTACCGCGTAGTAGTAACCGGACGGGAACTATCAATCAGGTCACGGCGGAAGACACCGCCAAGCATCGCCGTGAATCAGTGCGCTGCCCACACACGCACACTCGCTGGCATTGCGCTTGGCATAGATCTTAACTGATATTAAAGAAAAAGCCCCCACAATTGGGGCCACCCGTCGATGGAATGGGTAGTTTGGACGCACCCCGAAACGTCAAGGGCAGGCTGGCTCGCTGGTAAACCGGCTAAACTTCTCTCTTTCTCGCTCGACACACACACACACACCTGGCCTAGCCGGTATCTGTTTTCTTCCGTCTCTAATCTAATTTTTAATTCAAAAACTGACTGAAGAGCATCGCAAGTCGTCAATCTTCTTGCGGCGCGTGACAGGTAATAATCGTAACGAAATATTGCCCGTCTACCAGTGGGAACCCTACGCATCAAAGATGGCGCTGGAGAAGGGGGGTTTGTTTTTTATGATCGTCTTTCTTATTTTTGGTGTGCAGACATTTGGAAGGCAGAGGGATGTCGCAGATGCAGGATGTGCCGAATGACTTATGGGCATGAGGAAATCACAACCGATCCACAACCTGTTGATGCCGCTTAGCATAGCCAATCTAGTCTGCGGGGCGTCGTTGGTAGACGAACGTGACATGGATGGTGACAGTTGGGCTGTAAGTGGCTGTATGTGTAGTACAGCGTGGAATGCAAACCGGAAGGATATGATTGAGAGCATTGTGAGTATGTTCCATGATGGCCTGAGGGGTTTTCTTAAGCTCAGCTCTCACCTGACTCAGAATCGATTGATCCTCTGGGTCCGCTAGGTCTAGTGTGGTAATCAACCCCTCCATTAACCCTTGACTGATTGCTGGCTATTGTTGATAGAGTGTTGTAATAGATCTCTTAACTTAAGGCTATAAACAAAGAGGACTTCTAAATGCAATTCGACGATCAGCACGCCACATTGCAACGAACTTCAAACCTGTCTTTACATATATAGGACCCCGTTCAAATAGGTCCTCTCCAAGGGTTAACCACACATGGTACGCCCCGAACTTCGTTGCCCAACTCCCATTGTTTTGGCCGTCACCGATGCTCTCCTGTCAAGCGCGCCTCTTCAAGAATCCAGTTCCCCGTTTCGGTTTGGCGCCTGACCTGACGACCGTGAAGATGAGCACCCGGAGCAGTGTTGAACTGGCCGGCCGCGAACTGCTAATCCTGCGGCGCTTGTGCAACAGTCCGTAACCGATACCGGATCATGGCCGGAGCGAATGCGCGGGACGACATTCAGCCGTCATCCGTCGATGAGATGCCCTTATCATATTCCGGCTCGGCCGGCCCAACATTGGCGGTTGTGACATTGGTGCCGGGTGGTAGCCACGTAACAGTAGTTAATTAATATAATGTCGTTAATTAGAATGGAAAGATGGCCGAAACGAATCTAACGGCACGAAAGCGTTGTGTGAATACGCATGTGGTAACAAAAGGGAGAGAAAAGTGAAGAAGCAAAAAAAAACCCCCCCCGGAAAGAGATAGTTATAAAAGAGATAAAACTCTAAAGCAAGAAAACGTATGCGTCATATAAAGAAAACTTAATAAAGCGTATATATATACAATGATATATATAAATATATATAGACTATCGTACCATGGTATTTGTACTTGATTTGCAAGGAATAGGACTAGATGATAAAACAAGACAGGCTACAGCTACAGCAAATAACAACAACAAAAACATTAGTAAAACGAAGCAAAGTGAAGAATAGAAAAACAAAAAGCAACAAAAAAAAGGCACAACATTAGTTGGAAAAATCCACCCCGAGCAGAAAGAGAAGAAACATAATACACAGTAAATGGAGTTTGGAATGGAAAGCAGAAAACAACAACAACAACAACAAAACTGTGATTATAAAGATGCTGTATTAAATGTTTCCCAGTACGAGACCGGTTGCTGTTGTTTGGATGGTTACTTAAACAGTAAAATTTCAGTTCCGAAAATGCGATGTTTACAGAGGATGGCATGGGCATACAAGCATGGGTTTCCACATGCTTTAGATAATGCTGCTTGCTTTCTTTCCAGCATGAGATTGATGATTGAGATTCTGGTATGTTTATTACCATGTAAAAAATATAAATAAAATAATAATCTTTTTAATTAAACTTTTAGATCGTGCATCAGCTGAAGGTCATCAAAAATGGGAAGCTGTAACGAGAGAGGCCCAACTGATTACTTCTTGGTTTATTGATGTGTCGAGGATTTCTGCAGCAGATAATCAACTAAGAAAGACGTCCTCACTGTATGGTTGACTATTGGTAATTTAATTAGCTCATACAAGAAGGTAAGTTTGAGAAGAAATTTCAAATCATAAGGAGCGTGTAGTAGCAGTTCCCCAACTAGGAGCTCGCTGTGCTCCTCTACGCCTCGTGCCGAACGGGTCGCTGACGAGCACTTTCCTGGTAGTGCAACCGTCAGGATGTCTGCATCGTCAAACAGCTCAGCTAGCTCGTGGTTCATTCTCCTTCTCCATACGCCCTGCTCGCACACTCCGCCAAAGATAGTCCGTAGCACCCGCCGTTCGAAAATAGCGAATACATTGGCGTCCTCCGCCAGCATAGTCCAGTACTCGTGCCTGTAGAGGACTACCGGCCGTATCAGAGTGGAGTTGGAGTCTTCTGGATGTCAGGAGTTTGTACAACCCGTAGTAGGCACGATTCCCTTGAACAATGCGTCTTCGGATTTCGCTGCTTACGTTGTTATCCGAAGTAACGATCCCGCCAAGGTAGCAAAACTCCTCTACTACCTCAAGATCGTCACCGTCAACTAATACTCTGCTTCCGAGTCGTGCTCTATCATGGTCAGAGCCTCCGGCAAGCAGGTATTTTGTCTTCGTCGCATTGATCCTCAATCCAATCCTATTGGCCTCGCGTTGTTCCCGCAGATGTTCCCCCAATGATGTCGATGTCATCCGCAAAGCCAAGGAATTGGAGAGACCGGATGAAAATCGTGCCCCGGATGTCGAAGCCCACGCTTCGTATGACACTTTCCAGAGCTATGTTAAACAGCAAACAGAAGAGTCCGTCCCCTTGCCTCAGTCGCCTGTGAGATTCGAACGATTCCGACAGCATGTTCGAAACTCTCACCTTGCACTGCACACCGTCCATTGTAGCCCTCAACAGCCGTACCAGCTTCGCAGGGAAATCATACCGCAGCAGGTACGATATATGTTATCGTAGGCTGCCTTGAAGTCGAGTGGTGGTGCGTCGGGATCTGGTGTTCCCGGCACTTCTGGAGGATCTGCCGTAGAGTGAAGATTTGGTCGGTAGTGGATTTCCTTCCAACAAATCCAGCTTGATAGCTCCCGACGAAATCTGTAGCAAGGGGCGCAAGTCATCAGAAGAGTATTCGGGACCTCACTGACGTACTGGTGATTTCGGATCACTGTTGATTTGAATTTGAGCTGGAGACCCAGGAGATGTCTGTATAGGCTATTGGGACTGTCAGGACTAAACCTGTGATAAGACTTGGCCTATTTTCAGCCTTATTTTCACGCTACCAGCTAGGGTAATACTGCCGAAATGATGGGTATAGACGCCTCGGTGTGTCTCGCTGTAACTACTTGATCAGCATCAAAAATGTGTACCTTGATTCAACTAGCCCGAGCTAATGAGTGTCGGACAATACACTGTATTAGAATTTGTACTGTAGGATTTATTTGAACATGCTCACAATCAAAGTAAAGCTCACACTAGCTCCTTGCTCACATCGTTTACCAGCAACGGACCATATAATCCTAGTTATATCCTCACTTTTTTCTCGGTTTAAACTCTTGTTTGTTTTTCTTTTCTTCTTGTAATCGTATTCCTTAAGATACAGACCTAAACCAATGTTCACTGTTGTACTTTTTGTATAGCCGATGCTGTGCAGCGATTAGTTCAGCCGATTTACTCGTACGTGTCCGAACGCAGATCGTACTTGGGTGGCAGGAACTGATCGGCCGGTTCCTCGTACCTTCGCGGACCATCCTCCTTCGGGGGTAGATAGTCAATGTCCGGTTCTTGCGGTGGGAGGTACTCATTGTTTGGTGGAAGATACGCATTATCGGGACGATCGTAATGGTAACCATCCTCTTCGAGTGCTGGCTTTGGAGTGGTAGTGGTGGTGGTGGTGGTGGTCGTTGTAGTGGTCGTAGTCGTTCGTGGCGTTGTTGAGCGCGTTGTAAACTTTAGCGGACTGATTGTTCGCTGCGTTGGCTGTACTTGATTGAGACTAGAGAAGAGCGAGAAAGGGAGAGAATGATGATTCTGCGCAAGCGGCTAAGAAAAGATGATGCACCAATCTTACTCGGGAATTTCCAGATCTAGCTCGGTGATGGGATGATAACCAAACTCGTCGGCAGTGTATCGCACTCGGTACCGTTTTCCATTAGCACCGGTGTATGTGTACGAACCCATTACCACGAATGTCTTCGAGTCATTCTTTAGCTTGCCTATCTGTTCAATCTCGATACCGTTTTCCGTCTCAACACTGTAAATACAAGAAAAAAACCGAAAAGCATTTAACATCTGCATCTATGCACAGTGAACTGGAAGCGGTGAGATACTTACGCGTACTTAAACTTTCCCTTGCCCTGATTGCGCACCTCCGCCATCACGATCGACGCCTTCATAACGTTACCGGTGAAGTTGGTCGGATCCTTCTTATCCTCGACCGGAAACGTAAACTCGTCCTCGGAGAAGAGATCATCGTTGCGGCTTTTGGCCGGTATCTTGATGCGGGCGGCGTGAAGTGTTGCCAGTGCGATGCACAGCACGCCGAATCCTCCTAGCAGCTGCATTTGGGTAAGAACAGAACCCCGCATGAGGGGAATGTTAATGAGCGGTGTAAAACAAACGTTTTTGATCGGTAGGACACACGCTGGCGTGTTCAAACTATCTCCAACAGCGATCTGTCATTCGGCCATTAAAATGATATCAATCAAACCAGGAAGTGGTACCGAAAGCATCGTGACCAGATGTTTCGGATGCTACCGGAACAACTTCATTAGCCGTCCTATTATGCCCGTACGGCCGGGGACAGGTAGATGGCAAAGCAAAACAAATGAACAACTTCTTATGGTTGATAAATCACCTATTTGTGGTGACACCTGCTTCGAAGCGTATCGCATCAATAAAAACGCGCATACACACGGACCGGTGGATGCATAGCCCCAATACAAATCATCCCATGCCATCCGATACCCGGCTAGATTAGGCTCTTTTACTCCAAAACAGACAAAAAAAAAAAACAGTCGGGAAACAAGATCGTACCCCGACGATCTGTCACATCTGCGCGCCACAGCGTCTAATGGCGTCGTGGCGAGCGCGATTACTTCCTGATTATGCTAATGCGCGCGGCACAGCCAACCAGACCCTCCCAGATAGATCGTATTTTAATTATAAAAGAAACCTTCTTCATCTCCACCCAATAAAAGCGATTAGAAGGATTTTATGGGTATTATAATTTTTCATTAGCACAATCATCGGACCTGCAAGATCGGTCTGTAACATCACCAGATACAGCGCAACAGCGTGGTGGAAGCCCTAATGGAAATTGGAAAACTGAATTTACAACGGCTCAGACGGGACAGAAGATGAAGTGTCTATTAATCGTCTGCATAAAGCTCATCAAGGACAAATTAGTGACGATGAGGGACTCTTGGTTCAGTGAGCAGTGAGTTGTCCAGCGCCATGTGCTTCGAAGCAAACCAGTCTCGAACAAAAACAGTGAATTAAAAAAAGACAAGTAGAATTCTGAAAAAAATGTTTGCACACATTAATTCCAAACGTGTGCGCTCTGCGTACGTGTACGGCAATGTCTTTTTCTTTTGTCTAGAACCTCTCATAGTGTAGAACTGGTTTTTGTCTACTTGCTGAAGTTTACAAGTTTAACGCACGTGGTAATGTTGGGAGCAGATACGGTTCAATGTTGGTGCGTAACTCTGGAGGTGAACTTTTTCGCTACAAGCATCAAGTGGTTCTAGCGTTATAGAAGAACTTCTTAAAATTGACTGACACAAGTACTCCCGTTTTCCACATTCAAAAAGGGTAGCGTTAGGCCGGACGCCAGCTGTTTGATTGACTGTTGAGTTTGAATCTGGTGGAGGATGTCGCCGAAGCTTCTGCTCGGGTAAATTCTGACCACTTCCCAATCAGGATGACGCTCACTTACATGTTTCATTGTTGCTCACGTGTCGAACTTCCAATGCACTCTTGTACCACCGGTTTGTTCTTATAATGTCCACAAATGTACACACACACACACCCGCACCCACTGTTAATGATCCTCACTCAACTATAAACACACGCACGGAAAAACCCGCAACACGGCAACACACCGCCAGGATACGAAGCACGAGGACCCCACCAACAAGGAAGAAGGATGCGCACAGTAACCACCTTAGGTTCCACGCCAGCTTCCAGTTGTGTGTGTGTGGCAGGGTGGGCCGATGCCGATGCGCAAAGGATCAGTTTCGGTGACAAACTAAACCAGACCGAACGGACGGATAAGCACTTTATACCGGAGAATCAACAAAACATGACGTGCCCCAAAACTATAGCGAACCTCCCCAAAAGCGTTGCGATGAACAAGCGAGGCTGAATAACAAAACGGGGGGGAAAAAAAGGCCGAATAAGCCACACAGGCATAGTGTCAACCGCCTTTTCCACCCATGCTGAGGTCTTCCTTTCCCCTGACCGCTCCTCCACCCGAATGAAGAAGTGCGTGCTAGAGTTAGTTCCTGGTGGGAGCTTAACATTGGTTGACACCTGAGTTGAGGAACAATTAATATAAACTCTAAGAAAGAATCTGAGATCTTCCTGGCGGTCACACGGACAGGACTGCGTATCGAATCTTATCTGGACCTCGCACGCAGGACTCGAGACAAGGAAACTTCTTGATTTTGTAGAGCCAAAAAAGGAGAATAGAAGAAGAGTTCTTCCGAGCGGGATCTAGAAGTATATGGTGACTATATTGGCCGTACAAACCCTACCAAACTTAGTGTTCTAAGTTCAGAACATCACCAAGCTTACCGTAAGGTTAGTTTAATTAAAGTTGATGTTTTAGTTTAATAAGTTTTAATAAGTTGAAGTGTTTGCGATTCGTGTTATGAGTTCTACGACACTATAACACGCTATTAAAGAGCATTTAAGTTTGTAGCTTCACTGAAGAAGTGCGTGCTAGAGTTAGTTCCTGGTGGGAGCTTAACATTGGTTGACACCTGAGTTGAGGAACAATTAATATAAACTCTAAGAAAGAATCTGAGATCTTCCTGGCGGTCACACGGACAGGACTGCGTATCGAATCTTATCTGGACCTCGCACGCAGGACTCGAGACAAGGAAACTTCTTGATTTTGTAGAGCCAAAAAAGGAGAATAGAAGAAGAGTTCTTCCGAGCGGGATCTAGAAGTATATGGTGACTATATTGGCCGTACAAACCCTACCAAACTTAGTGTTCTAAGTTCAGAACATCACCAAGCTTACCGTAAGGTTAGTTTAATTAAAGTTGATGTTTTAGTTTAATAAGTTTTAATAAGTTGAAGTGTTTGCGATTCGTGTTATGAGTTCTACGACACTATAACACGCTATTAAAGAGCATTTAAGTTTGTAGCTTCACTGAAGAAGTGCGTGCTAGAGTTAGTTCCTGGTGGGAGCTTAACATTGGTTGACACCTGAGTTGAGGAACAATTAATATAAACTCTAAGAAAGAATCTGAGATCTTCCTGGCGGTCACACGGACAGGACTGCGTATCGAATCTTATCTGGACCTCGCACGCAGGACTCGAGACAAGGAAACTTCTTGATTTTGTAGAGCCAAAAAAGGAGAATAGAAGAAGAGTTCTTCCGAGCGGGATCTAGAAGTATATGGTGACTATATTGGCCATACTAACCCTACCAAACTTCAGAACAAAGTTCAGAACATCACCAAGCTAACGGTACGGTACTCTCACTGTGGCAACCGACAATCTTATGCGACGGTAGAATGGGTGATAAATAACGATCGAAGGTGGACAGGCAGAACCGAAACGAGAACACCGACTGTGATCGATTTACGTCAGTGAGAGAGCTAGCAGAGACCCCGCAGTGTGATTTTTTTTAACAGTTCTACCATGCACGCCCGGTTGCGATAAACGAGTATATCACGCTAACGCGTGACATATGTAAACTGCAGTGTAAGTTGTTAGGGCGGACCAACTGTTACTCCCATGCTCATATGCAAGCAAAGTAAAGCACCGTGTCATCTTGAACTTGAATATCCAACACCTGTTTCGAGCTGTGTCCCCAACCTAGGGGGAGGGAGGACCCGTAGTTGGTGAAGTCTGATGACGTTTTACCACGCTCACGTTCAAGTTCGAGACCTTTTTTTCTTATTTACCATCCCACTACGCCAAAAATGTTGTTTGCACAACTACTTAAAGTTCATATTCAAATGGTTTCCCGCAAGTTTGCGGTGCGGCACCGTAGAAAGGGAATCCCGGAATATAGTGGTAGTGCTGCGAAAGATCAGTGCTCTCTCTACGGCTGCGTTGAATCCGTAATCTTCCGTCACCGGTAGGAAGAAAAGCAAGAGTGAACAGGCAAATAAGTATTACCTATACAAAGCAAATTTGGGATAAAAACGAGCAAATCGGTTGTGAACAGAACCACCCACACACACGCACACGTTCGAAACCGTGCGGTGGAAACCGGTCTAGCAGATCTCTTGCCCGATAGGCGAACCAGAACACCTGACAAACATGGCGCAAAACGTTCCTCTCCTGAACGCTCTTGTTGATTCACTGTTCCGGCTCGCCGGGAACGGTTTTCTTTTTGGGTTTTGTTGCTTTCTCTTTTGCTCGCTTATCGGCGGGCGGCTATTTTCTCTGGCCGGTCGGGTGCGAGATGACTTCCCTTGACTTGCTGCTCGTACACGGGAGTATTAAGGGGAGACTGTGTGGAGAGACGCTGTGATTCAGGTTTGTATGCATACGATCGGAGCTTTTACTCAAAAACAGGCAAACATACCCAAACATTGGGGGAAAAAAAGTCCCAACATTCGCTTCCTAATTAGCAACAGGGGTTAATTTATCGCGAACTTGTGGCAAGAACCGTGTTGCATAACTTTCGGGTGAGGTCTTTATATCCGCTGGCTGGAACTCTTCGCCTTTTGACTTCGGAGTTTCGAAGCGTTCTTGAGCAACCATTCAGAGCGTTCTTCTGTAGCATGGTTCGCAAGCTGTAGCCTCCTAATTAATGGCCTGCAACTCAACCGCAATCCGTACGTACATCCTCGATCGTTGTGATGCGATTGCCGCATCCGTCTTCTTAGGCCGAAAGCAGCTAGTTAACGTGTGAGACATTAAACACCAGAACACGCCGTTCGTCCGAAAAACTAATGGCGTTTGATGGTCATTTGGAATCAACATTTATGTGCACTACAACGCCAAAAATTATTAAACACCACAGCGACAGACGGTTAAGCGTCTCACGCATTTGCACGCCACAGAAATCGCCCAAACCTAATGCCTAAGTGATCGAGCCCGAAAGGATCAAATTTCTAAATGAGCATCAATCCAATAAAACCAGATTAGCATATCAGGCAAGCACAAAACAAAAAACCCCCCCCAAAAGTAAACAACAAGAACAACGGAAACCTCACAATACATACAATCAATGCTAAAGAACCGACAAACAGCGCGATAACAACTGTTCGGCAGAGTGAAGAGGCACGGTATACGAATTTAATATGCTTAAATATTCATTAATCTTGGACCGGCGTGCGAATGAGTTACTTCTCCGGGGGGTTTTTTTTTCGTGGACATACTGTAGAATCGATCGAGCAGCAGAATGGCACCGTTTACAGGTTGAATCCTTAATCTATCGAAGCAATTTGTTTGATTGCACTATTCTAGATTGCGTGGCGAAGTTTGGAAGAACCCAATTCGTTAGTTGTCTGCACGAATCGGGCTGGGACCGGGAAGTCATGAATATTCGCTAGATGCCATCAGACATGTCTCGATGGCTTTAGCGATCCTGTCGATGGCGATGACAAGGTACATGCGTTCCATGCTTTTGTAATCGCACACAACACAAATCCTTCACCTTATGCGGTTCCTTCAAGGTTTCTATTTTCTTTCGCCGTGAAGTGATCACGCTCAGTCACGCAACATGCACCAAGCCTCAATATCTTGCCTTAAGCAACGCATTGATGCACTTGTGCTCCAACCCACCAGCAGTGCTATTGTTACCATCAGCTCCAGTTCATCGGCACCAATGTCACAACCGCCAATGTTGGGCCGGCCGAGCCGGAATATGATAAGGGCATCTCATCGACGGATGACGGCTGAATGTCGTCCCGCGCATTCGCTCCGGCCATGATCCGGTATCGGTTACGGACTGTTGCACAAGCGCCGCAGGATTAGCAGTTCGCGGCCGGCCAGTTCAACGCTGCTCCGGGTGCTCATCTTCACGGTCGTCAGGTCAGGCGCCAAACCGAAACGGGGAACTGGATTCTTGAAGAGGCGCGCTTGACAGGAGAGCATCGGTGACGGCCAAAACAATGGGAGTTGGGCAACGAAGTTCGGGGCGTACCATGTGTGGTTAACCCATGGAGAGGACCTATTTGAACGGGGTCCTATATATGTAAAGACAGGTTTGAAGTTCGTTGCCATGTGGCGTGCTGATCGTCGAATTGCATTTAGAAGACCTCTTTGTTTATAGCCTTAAGTTAAGAGGTCTACTACAACACTCTATCAACAATAGCCAGCTATCAGTCAAGGGTTAATGGAGGGGTTGATTACCACACTAGACCTAGCGGACCCAGAGGATCAATCGATTCTAGGTGAGGTGAGAGCTGAGTTTAAGAAAACCCCTCAGGCCATCATGGAACATACCCACAATGCTCTCAATCATATCCTTCCGGTTTGCATTCCACGCCGTACTACACATACAGCCACTTACAGCCCAACTGTCACCATCCATGTCACGTTCGTCTACCAACGACGCCCCGCAGACTAGATTGGCTATGCTAAGCGGCATCAACAGGTTGTGGATCGGTTGTGATTTCCTCATGCCCATAAGTCATTCGGCACATCCTGCATCTGCGACATCCCTCTGCCTTCCAAATGTCTGCACACCAAAAATAAGAAAGACGATCATAAAAAACAAACCCCCCTTCTCCAGCGCCATCTTTGATGCGTAGGGTTCCCACTGGTAGACGGGCAATATTTCGTTACGATTATTACCTGTCACGCGCCGCAAGAAGATTGACGACTTGCGATGCTCTTCAGTCAGTTTTTGAATTAAAAATTAGATTAGAGACGGAAGAAAACAGATACCGGCTAGGCCAGGTGTGTGTGTGTGTGTCGAGCGAGAAAGAGAGAAGTTTAGCCGGTTTACCAGCGAGCCAGCCTGCCCTTGACGTTTTGGGGTGCGTCCAAACTACCCATTCCATCGACGGGTGGCCCCAATTGTGGGGGCTTTTTCTTTAATATCAGTTAAGATCTATGCCAAGCGCAATGCCAGCGAGTGTGCGTGTGTGGGCAGCGCACTGATTCACGGCGATGCTTGGCGGTGTCTTCCGCCGTGACCTGATTGATAGTGCTTTAGCGATCCTGTCGATGGCGATGACAAGGTACATGCGTTCCATGCTTTTGTAATCGCACACAACACAAATCCTTCACCTTATGCGGTTCCTTCAAGGTTTCTATTTTCTTTCGCCGTGAAGTGATCACGCTCAGTCACGCAACATGCACCAAGCCTCAATATCTTGCCTTAAGCAACGCATTGATGCACTTGTGCTCCAACCCACCAGCAGTGCTATTGTTACCATCAGCTCCAGTTCATCGGCACCAATGTCACAACCGCCAATGTTGGGCCGGCCGAGCCGGAATATGATAAGGGCATCTCATCGACGGATGACGGCTGAATGTCGTCCCGCGCATTCGCTCCGGCCATGATCCGGTATCGGTTACGGACTGTTGCACAAGCGCCGCAGGATTAGCAGTTCGCGGCCGGCCAGTTCAACGCTGCTCCGGGTGCTCATCTTCACGGTCGTCAGGTCAGGCGCCAAACCGAAACGGGGAACTGGATTCTTGAAGAGGCGCGCTTGACAGGAGAGCATCGGTGACGGCCAAAACAATGGGAGTTGGGCAACGAAGTTCGGGGCGTACCATGTGTGGTTAACCCATGGAGAGGACCTATTTGAACGGGGTCCTATATATGTAAAGACAGGTTTGAAGTTCGTTGCCATGTGGCGTGCTGATCGTCGAATTGCATTTAGAAGTCCTCTTTGTTTATAGCCTTAAGTTAAGAGATCTATTACAACACTCTATCAACAATAGCCAGCAATCAGTCAAGGGTTAATGGAGGGGTTGATTACCACACTAGACCTAGCGGACCCAGAGGATCAATCGATTCTAGGTGAGGTGAGAGCTGAGTTTAAGAAAACCCCTCAGGCCATCATGGAACATACCCACAATGCTCTCAATCATATCCTTCCGGTTTGCATTCCACGCTGTACTACACATACAGCCACTTACAGCCCAACTGTCACCATCCATGTCACGTTCGTCTACCAACGACGCCCCGCAGACTAGATTGGCTATGCTAAGCGGCATCAACAGGTTGTGGATCGGTTGTGATTTCCTCATGCCCATAAGTCATTCGGCACATCCTGCATCTGCGACATCCCTCTGCCTTCCAAATGTCTGCACACCAAAAATAAGAAAGACGATCATAAAAAACAAACCCCCCTTCTCCAGCGCCATCTTTGATGCGTAGGGTTCCCACTGGTAGACGGGCAATATTTCGTTACGATTATTACCTGTCACGCGCCGCAAGAAGATTGACGACTTGCGATGCTCTTCAGTCAGTTTTTGAATTAAAAATTAGATTAGAGACGGAAGAAAACAGATACCGGCTAGGCCAGGTGTGTGTGTGTGTGTCGAGCGAGAAAGAGAGAAGTTTAGCCGGTTTACCAGCGAGCCAGCCTGCCCTTGACGTTTTGGGGTGCGTCCAAACTACCCATTCCATCGACGGGTGGCCCCAATTGTGGGGGCTTTTTCTTTAATATCAGTTAAGATCTATGCCAAGCGCAATGCCAGCGAGTGTGCGTGTGTGGGCAGCGCACTGATTCACGGCGATGCTTGGCGGTGTCTTCCGCCGTGACCTGATTGATAGTTCCCGTCCGGTTACTACTACGCGGTAAGACTTCGAGGACTTGGCGAATACTGGTGGTTAGGTATAGAATGGTGATACTCTTCT
>KZ064391.1:0-10595 GCA_002091835.1 Anopheles maculatus | reverse complement strand
TGAAATATAATCGGACATCTCATCAGTTTGCTTTGCTATAAAAGCCGACCCGTCCGATACACGTGTGTGCCAACACCATTAGGCTTAGTCTAAAGTGCCATTTTACGCCCCTCGATGGAAATGTCTACAGCACGGCGCGTAGAGTTCAGTCTCTTTTGGTCGATAAACTTTTTCAAATGTTTTTCATACCGGTTCAGCTTCTTTTTCGCAATCTGTTAAAAAAATACACATAGAAAAGAAAACAAAAAAAAAAAATGCCGCACGCATCAATACGTTGTGTTTTTGCGTGTGTATGTTGGTTTGTTTTTTCTGGCTGAACAACTTACACTGCTCATATCCACATCGATCTTAGATTTCGGTCGTACGATGTATTCTTTGTCGGATGGCATCGGTACCCGAGCGCGCTGCACCCAACCTTTATCACCCGGTCGTAGAGCTCCTCTGTGAAAAATGGCAAAGAATGTCAAGAAAACAAACAACCAATCGTGTCGTGTGGCGCATCGCATACTTTTCTGCTTCGGTGAACGGCAATCCTTTTTGGTTTTTGGTGGCCGAAGCGGACGAATCCGGCGAGGGTTTGCGTTTGCGTGGCATCTGCAGCAGGTCGCGCTGCTGGCGCTCCTCACGCGACATTGCCTTAAAGTCGGTGCTGAGGTTGAAGATTGGCCGCGACCAGTCGTTTATCAGTCTGCCGGCCCGCTCGCGGTTGCCCTTCGTTTCGTTCGGGTGTTTGTACAGATACATCACCGCCTTACCGATGCCGGACTGTTTCAGGTAGGACTTGTCGATGGTGGGAAACTGCGAAAGAAAGTGCAACCGGTTCCAGTTTTATCTTTCAGCTAATGTGGTGTTATCTGTTGTTGTCTATTTATTAATGGTTTATCAATTTTTGGAGGTTCTGCTCATTAGCATAGCTTCGAAATTGTTACTATTAAGGCTTGCGCCTTTACTTAGGCAATTAGTTTAACACACAATTAGCTGTAATTGCTGAAACGTTTACTTACATCTGACAACAGCTTTAAGATACTCTCGCGAATCTGCAGACACGGTAGCGCTTTGTTAGGCAATGGTGCGATCCAGTCAGTCAACACATTCAGCACGTTGTGCTCGAGGAACGCCAGTTGCAAATCTTTCTTGATCAGCTGCGACATGACATGTTTCAAGATGGCGATTTTCTTCGTCGCAGGTTTGGATTCCAAATTCAACTGACGGTCATGTTCCGCCGCCTGGCGCATCTGTTGCAGCAGCTGCGCAATCAAATCATCATTGTCGTTGATCAAATCAATATCGTTCCGTTTACGGCGTCGTGACTTTTCCTCCTTCTTGCGCGCCATCATAATATCAAAGTCCGACATAAACTGACCCCTGGGGTACGTACGAGTAGATTAAAGCAAAGATTATTAAGACGTGATAATTTTTGTTGCAACCTGCAACCTGCTTACCTTTCGGAGCCATCGTCCTTGATCCCTTCATCGTCCGAATCAATGATCGCCTGGTTGACGCCCTTGTTTGCGGGCGTTTCACCGTCTTCCGCAGCAGAACCGGCCTCATCGGGATCTTCTTGCCGCTTGTGATCGTCCCGCGGTCCAGCATCTTCGTCGTTATCTTCATCATCGGAATCTATGATACGCTTCGGTTGTTTGATGTGTTTTACGCCCCCGGAAGTGCTCGGTCCGGCCGCATCTTCCGCATCGCTTCCGTTTGTGCCGCCGGCCGCCATGGACGGACTTTTGCTGCGGGATACCGATCGCGAGCTGCCACGGCTTCGACTCCGGCTGCGACTAACACTGCGGCTCACGCTACGGCTAACGCTTCGACTAATGCTTCGACTGCCGGATTTAGACTTCGAAGAACGTGAGCGGGAGCTGGATGCTGAGCCAGAGCGCGAGCGAGCACGGGAGCGAGAGCGAGACCGGGAACGGGAACGCGAACGGGAACCGGATCCGGAGCGGGAACGTGAGCGTGAACCAGATCCGGAACGGGAACGCGAACGAGACCGCGAACCAGAACCGGAACGCGAACGTGACCGGGAGCGTGATTGCGAACGGGATCGGGAACGAGATCGGGAGCGCGATCGAGACCGGGAACGAGATCGCGAACCGGAGCGAGAGCGGGACCGCGACCGGGAAGGTGTACGAACGCGCCGATGAGTACTGCTGCGACGCGACGACAAGCGACTTCCGGACCGGCTGCGACTAACGCTAGGTGAGCTACGGGCACGGGAACGTGACCGGCGGCTCTGGCGTGATGTGCTTCGGCTCTTTCGTGACCGAGATTCGCTAACTTCCGATCCGCTGCGATCATGACCATCGCCTTGCTGTGATGTGTGGCTGTTGCGAGAACCGCTACGGCTACGCATTGCACCAGGTGAATTGATCGTTGTTTCGACATCGGTACTCGCTTGCTTGCTGCCGTCTGCACAATCCGGTTTATTCTCCTCACCGTTTATTTCCTCTAGCTTAGCCGGAACGTTCGCATCAATGCTCACGTCGTCCGAGTAGGTAGTTTTCGGTTCATCATCGTTCGGTTGCTTATCCACGGCGACTGGCTCGCCGTTGGCTTCCATCTTGGAATGCTTCTATTCTAGAGGTGCAATGACTACTTCTCGCTGTGTGTATTTGTTTTTTTTTATCTGGAATAATAAAACTGCGCAGCATTAAAGCAATTAAAAGGTGGACATACACGTTAAGAACCTTCTTCTTATTTCATCCCACGACATTCAGGTGTATTAGCGACACACCCCAAGCCGGATGGAGACAACCTTACATTCAGGGCTAACGTATGCAGCAAATGAAGTTGTACAGAATAAGACCCCTGCTGATGCATATAACAACGCAACGCAGAAAACAATGTATATACACTACTTATACGACTTAATGGTTGCAATATATTTCATTCCTAGTTAATGCCGATTCGCCTTACGCTGCGAATATCTAATGGCTAGCGGATGCTTACTAAGCAATTGTTGAAGAATTTACAGAATGCAAAATAACTCCTTGGCAAGCTCCGGAAATTTGAGGTGCAGCTTTCCTGGGACTCTGCATGAGAGCACAATCGTGATGCGAAATACCAGCCAACTAACGAGAATACTAACGAATGGCGAACCTAATTGAATGCGTTTGTTACTATAATCTCATACCTGAGAGTAGTGGCAAATTTAGCCTTGATCAAACTGTACACCGATGTGACGAATTTCCGACAAAATTGTTCACCGCACAGCTATTTGCACTGGAAAATGAAGGATTGTCGCTTATGTTTTGGTAATGTCAAACTTCTGTTGCAAACGATTTGCTGCATCTGACTGTCAGACGTTTGTTGCGCCCAAGGTAGCTAGATGTGTGGAATGTGCTGAAGGTAAAATACGTTTACATAAAGAACTGATTGTTTGTAAAGTTTTTTTGTTTTAATTTTTTGTCTTTCATTTCGGTTGGCGCCGCTCCATCGTAAACTCCGATGGTTCGGAGTTTTTAGTGCTTCTGTCTACATAATGAACTATTTGATACCATATCTGGTTTTTTTTCTGCAACTCATGGTAAAAAGTTTGATCGAACATGACAAGTCATCAACAGTGATTACCGTCTCACGACAAAATGAGGTCGTTAAATTTGATCTGTCGAATGCAATATAAAATTTTTCAACAATGTGCCTAAAAAATTTTTACGCGACACAACTATTTCATCAGCCTCATTTCATACGTCCATCGTAGAGCATATCAAAGCCAGTAGTCAAATCCCATACGTTAATTTGACAGCACATTCTTCAGTCCGCAGGATAGTCAGTCCTGCGGTCCGAACGGGATCAGATACCCAGTCCAGCCGTGTGAAGGCTGGCGCCGCTGCTGCTTCGTTCACGGAACCACCCTATCATGTTCGAACATTAATTTACCCTGCGATACTCGGTCTTGTCGTACGACAATATGACATATATTGTTCCGAAGGATAACTTTAAATACTGACATAATAAATAAGTAGCAATACGGCCAGGCCGCTCTAATTAAAAATAATATTAATAATAATAAATAAGTACAACAATCTCGTCGAAATTCACACATTCAATTGCATTCAGACGGTCAGTTTGCCATGTGTAGATACCTCTTAACATGTTGTGAAATTGTCTTCTTGCTTGAATTAAAAACTAGCCGTGAAACTTTCTTGCACTGGCGGAAGTTTCGCCCCGCGCAGTTGGCAACGCGTTCGTCTGTGCACGTCCCTAGCAATGAGTTGCAAGTGTGCGTGCAATCGCATGTCGGCTTGATCAGGGAGGCTATGGACCGTCACAGAACCGTTCTTTCTCTTTGAGCCGCCTGTGGTGAAGGTGCGTTACGTACGCTCGTGCGCTCAGTGATTTCGCGAATAAGTTGTTGAAAAGTCGTGCGAAGCTCCGTAGCAATTGTGCTTTGTCTGTCCCTATTCTTTCTATCACGCGTTAACGATTTAAGTAATAGTGCGAAAGTCGTGAGTTTTTCCAGCGTCCTTTGCTAAACAGTGCCGTAGCGGATTTTGCTAAAGCCACGCGTCGGGTTTATAACCTAAAATCTTATCGAAATGGCAGACACTCAGGAAACGGAAGTGGTGAACGGAACAACAGGCCAAGAGAATCAAGAAAACAGTAACAATCAGCCTCAAATCACGGATCAAGCTACGGGAAATGGTAATGCCGAAGCGACCAACGCTAACGGCAACACGGAAAACCACACCGTTCGCGATGACGACAGGTATGTACAAATATGCTGGTTGAGTAGGATTTACAACTATTGATAGACATTCGAGGGGGGTAGTTTCCACCATTCAAAGGAAAGAAAAGAAACGAAAGCATGATGTTGCGCGTGGTTCCACTGTCTGAAGCGCGTTAACCTCACTTTTCTACCTTAACCTTAAGTAAAGATGTTATATACCATATCTATTCTTGTGAACCATTTCTAAACTAAAGCGCGCACACTATTGATATTGTGTGTTAGAGCGGTCAATTGCCAGTTCGTTTGTCAGATTAATTTATTATTTTGTATAGATAAACATGTCCAATTCCGCATGTAATCATAATGGTCAACACGCGCGTTTCGAACGTTATTTCCGGGTTTAGTACGTACAGCTCGTTTTATGCTTTATATGAACATTTAAATATCAAACAGTCGCTTTTCCAGTTTCTTCATTGGGGTAGCATCATAACCTCTGTTATCTTTCAAAATGGCGGGTAGCTAGTCTCTTTATTCGTTTCCTCCTTGTGGTTTCTGTCGGTTCGGAAGTTTACTACACGTACAACGAGATATGTGAAGCTCAGGTTTTTGATTGATTGCGATTTGATCAAATATTTAATAATTTAATGATGATTATGATAACAATATTTGACTTTGTCAGTAAGTAGATGAAACGTCAATCTGTGTACCTTAACTGGTTTAGCACTTACTTTATTTTCGCAACAAAATGACATCATTAAGAGTGTATCAAATAGATGAACAATTACGATTTTCTGTCCCAAGACAAATTGGTCTTTTTTCAACACACCGGAAAGACGCAGAACATTTTGCAAGATTCTTATACGACCTGTTTAATTCTGTGATCAGTGAATGTATTATAAACTTCAATGTTCTTCATTTGAACAGTTGAATCTAGAGGTAATAAGATATCACTTGATGTGATATATTATTTTGTTCCTTAAATTAACGCTCTCATCTGTTAATCATCACTCCCGGATCTTTAGCAACAGAAACCTCTTCATGACGTACTAGCACATGAACGCGCGAGATACGTTCTCGTAGTATGTGTTAATCGATAAAATCTGTGTTGCTCTTCTGTTACTTTGGCTATAGAAACAGTTCGGAATAAATGGAAGAAAAATGAAACACACGGTGGAGAGGAAATGTAGACAAGAGAGAAATGAGAGATTAAGACCATAGAGAATCGAACGTCTCACCAAGCTTCTCACACTATGGTTTCCGGTTAAACGTCACATCGTCTTCAGCAGGTCTGATGCGTGCTTATAATGTGATGTCACTTTTCATCAAAAACTATTATCGTTTGTGAATATACCAATTTTAAATATGTTGTTCAATTTAATAATTGATCTGCGTTGCATTACGATTTTGTTACAAACAATTATTGGTGTATTGCGTAGCGCGCATCACACACAAGTTTATTTTTCTCTAGCGGCAAGTTTGACGTGGTGTACGTTGTACAGTGTAATGATTTTATAACGTATACAACGTATTGTATTTGAAACTTCTTAAATTATAGTCATACCCAGGCCACGGTTATCATAAGAAACAAGGTTGATGCTACCCTTTCGATTGTTGTTGCTAGTCTTAATGTAAATTGTGTTTTTTTCGTGCGAGAATAATTAGTGACGGTTCCAGAGAAAAATTTGTTTGCAGTGTAAAAAATCGTTAATTGTGTCTTCATTAGCATTGCGCGAACGGTCTCAGAAAAGAGAGAGAGCAGTACTTAGTTACCAAAACCGAAAAGAATACTTCATTATTGCCCTTAAATGTGGTGTACGTCATATTCTGGAAATTGTTACAGCATCAAATAAACGGAGGTGTATGAAAATATATAAAAGCAGCCATTATACACTAATCTTGCATCACGTGTTAGATGTTTATCACACAGCCATCCATAATTCTTTGTACCCGTAATACAAAGTATGCAAAATATGATAAAAAAACACCCAAGAATGCGCGTAAAACCACCACCACCACCCACAACCATAATGACCAAATGATGTTTCCTGTTTATAGAGCGAACGACTAATATTGTTCCTCTCCGACAGGTGTTGAGAAAATGCCAAAAAGCCTGAAACTCTATGGACATCGGAGAGAGAAAAAGGGAGAGATGAAAAGTGTTGGGGATTCTGCACCCAGGATGTGCACGTGAGACGATGGTATTTATGCTAACATAAATGACATAAGACAACAAAAATAATAACCATAAACCCTTGTTGAAACTATTACCGTGTTCAACGTTATGAAAACAAAACAAAACCAACAAAAAAAGAAAACTAAAAACAATCAAAATTTAAATTTTTTGATGATATGGCACCCTTGTTTTTTTTAAGAGAAAAATACAGTCCTTCCTAAATATAAATGGTCTATTAAAGCTATAAATCTCTGTTCAATTTTCGGAATCAAAAACTAGGAATATGTTTATGAATTATTCTTTTTATCATAACACTCAATTAAAAAAAAAAATCAATTCCCGTCTCTTTACATACACTATTTCCCTTTCATTCCTTTCCATTCTATTACCAAAGCACGCGTGCGCACACACACATACGCATTCAATTAAAACATAAATTCATAGTGGTGTAGCCCAGAGCCGGTCTCCGAAATTATTGGATTGGTGTCAAAATTCAATCCGGTACAGTTCCGCCAGAAAACTTGCATTGAAAATGCTACAAATGTTAATCACAGTAAGTCTAGTAATGAAATCATGATCGATTTAAATAATACATTCCATCGGTCTTTTATATGTGCGTGATGAAGATTTTGGCTTCAATGTAAATTATTGTAAGAATCAAATATGTGGCAACATCATCGTATGGATTACTTCTTTTTCTTCTCTGGCTCTACAATCTCAGTAGGTCTTGGTATGCTATTTCTAGCTTTCTATGACTTGGTTTTACCCGTAGCTGGATAGTCAGTCCTGCGTACGGGGAGGCGGTCCGGACGGGATTCGAATCAGTGTGGGACCGGCGCCGTTATCGTATATACCACCGGGCCGCCCAGATGCATTATACGTATCCCTTTTTCTTTAAATCCATTTTACAAATAACTCGATCCGGAGCAATCGTGTTCTT
Organism: Anopheles maculatus; assembly: GCA_002091835.1. Lineage (NCBI taxonomy): Eukaryota > Metazoa > Arthropoda > Insecta > Diptera > Culicidae > Anopheles > Anopheles maculatus. The sequence goes on along the minus strand of KZ064391.1, from coordinate 2,807 downwards.
AAAGGGACCTACCGAACATCCTTATCGTTACTCTCACCACCCACAGACTCCACTAACAATACGTGTGCGTGTGCGTGCGCATGTGCGTTTACAAAACATGCACGACGCCTATCCGGTTTTATGATTTTTGCCATACTTTTTTTTTTTGTTCAGTTATACATTTTATATACAAATAAATTGTTCATTATTAGTTGTTTCTTTATCTCTACCTGTCGTCCACAATCTAGAGTTAAATTTTCAGTAAGAAATATTTTAATAAATAAACAAATTTCCAAACAAACAAAATATCAGTGTTTTTGCAAAAAATATATACTTCACACTATTCATTCCGTGCTCTCCCGCGCACACCACCACTCTCCATACAACTGGTAAAGCTTTGTCTAAAGCATATAAAGCAATAACAGTAATAGACATTTTATTTCGAATTTTGGCGATCCTTCCATCATCGTGTTTTAGAATTTGCGATCACAAAAGAGATTGGATATTCTTTCCCTCCCTCCCCCCACAGTACAGTACTACTACCAGCAGCATCTGAGAGATTTAGAGATAAATATATATATTTCGGTCCTGTGCGTTTGCAATATTGTGTTGCGTTAGATACAAAAACAAAGAATAAAGTTGCGAAAACAGATTTATATTTATATTTACAATACACTATATCAATGCATAAGTAAAGTTCAAAATAAATGAATACATATTTGTCAACCGAAAAAGTAAACTTTGCTCGTACATATTTCTTGTTTTTGCTTATCTGTCTGTTTGCCGTTTAAGAACATTTATCATTATGCACTGTTGTTTTTTAAAGCTACGTTAGTTTGGTGGCAGTGATTGGTATAATGTGGTGCGTGTGCTGCTATAAAATCTCTACGCTTGAGTGTAGGGTTATTGTGCATCCTCGGAAGAAAGTCGGCAGCCCAATAGTCGTCCCTTTGCGCTGCGAGTATTAAACGTAAAAAAGTTTTATTGTGTTTTTCAATATTTTTTACGAAATTTCAAACTGTAAACAGTTCACAATTATTAATATTTTGCAAATATGTGTGTGTGTGTGTGCTTTTCTCAATTCAACGTAAGCTTATGATATAATCCTTCTCGAAGTCATAATATATAATGTGGATGAGAAATATCAATCAAACTACGTTTTTTTAAAGAGTTTGCAAAGAGAGCACAACCTTCAGCACCAGCACACGACGCCCACATACTTTATACAAGAGGATCCCGCCATACTTGAATTATAGCTGAAAAAGAACAGTGTACTGTTGGTTAAACGTAATCATATTGTGAAATACTCATGGGGAAACTATAATAAACTTTTTAATTTTTCACCAGTCAAAGAAAAGTATATATATTTAATATTGTCACTGTAAAGTTGTTCTTACTATTTTAGTGTTTTTTTTAACGCCAAGGATCTGTTCATTTTTATTGCTGCAAAAATTTTACTAACTTTAAGAAAACAAAAAAAAATATTCAACTTACTATTTTAACTATCCAAAAAGCATTAAATATTCTAATTCGTAAATTTTCATCCACTTTTCCAGAAAATTATTCGTTGGTGGACTAAGTTGGGAAACATCAGACAGTAATATACATTTTTCTTTTTTAAATTCAATATTTTCTTAACTAATACAAAGTATATATATATATTCCTCTTTACTTAATAGTACATTCAAGAACCAAAAAAAAAAGTCTCTATACATATAATCGATATTATCTCGGTATTATATCTCAAATTCCCGTTTTGTTCGATCCAATTATTTCCGTAATTAGTTTGTTTTTTCATTGAACTTATTTTGTTTTAACCTGGAATGGATGGTCTTTTCTTCCATTCTCTCTAGTACCTTTTCCCCTATGCGCTTCCATTTTCATTCCCCTACATTATCTTTTCCCTGTTTAAGTTTCTTCGTTTTTTTCATGTTAAATCGTAATGTTTTGTTGAATTTAAGTAGTATTCTTTGTATATCATTCGCTTCAGGAACAATAACTTCCTTCATTCCCAGTTCCCCATTCCTTTATTCTTCTCCTTGCATCAAATATCCCTTGTTTTTTTTTTAAATTTATTAATACAAGATCAATAAAAAACAGTACACACACAAACACACATACCCACACACTTACAAATCGAACGTTTTATAATCGAGGGGAATGGAAAGCCCTGTTTTAATGCTCGCCTTTATTCTCTCATTCTATTTCTGCGCGCGTGTTTGCTCGCTTCTTCGTGTGCCCCTTACCCCATTGTGCAGAGGAACTCAAGGAACACTTCAGCCAGTACGGTGACATCGAGAGCATCAATGTCAAGACGGATCCGAACACTGGCCGTTCGCGAGGATTCGCCTTTATCGTGTACAAAAGTGCCGACTCGATCGATAAGGTCGTGTCGGCGGGTGATCATGTCATCAACAACAAAAAGGTGGACCCCAAGAAGGCAAAGGCACGGTACGGCAAGATCTTTGTCGGTGGGCTGACGTCCGAAATCAGCGACGAGGAGATCAAAACATTCTTCGGCCAGTTTGGAAATGTAAGTAAGGACGTGTGACAGCGCGCCACGCGCGCCCCCGTTGTTATTCGTTGTTTTGTTCTGTACTTCTGTCAATTTGAACATGATGAACACCTTTATTTTACCAGTTCTGCTTATGAAATCGAAGTATGATTAGAGTTTACACTATCTGCTTACAATCTGACGGTTCAAATGTCTAAGTACAAACATTCTGCGCCTTCCCCCACCACCACAGTGTTCATGTGTTTTGTTGTATTAAGCTAATGGATAGTAAAAAACATTCCCTTTTTGGTTGGTTTCTCTCACTCATTTTTTT